>JAOBYE010222210.1:24146-59117 GCA_025403585.1 Parazoanthus swiftii | reverse complement strand
TGCACTTTAGTTTACAAATCTTACTTCTCTGTGATACCATTGCTTGGGGCACTATCCGAAAAATCTTTTAGTTGTTTCTTGATCAAGTCCCTACCAAGTTGCACATGGCTATCCCCATTAGTTAAAGTCTTTTTCTCACCAGGAGTTAAACATTCACTGGATCTAACCTCAACTTCCACTTGGACTTCAACTTTGGCAGGAGATACTGAAGGCGAGTGGCTTTTGACAGACTCCACGGTTACCTCGCACGCTGCAGGTTGTACACAACAAGACACAACCTGGTTTGGAACTTTCTCAATTTTCACCTCGCCTTTTGAAGTTGATTTAGTCGAAGAAATTTCCTCCATTGGAATCTTCTTTTCTTCAGTTTCTTCATTTTCTTCCTCTTCATGTTCAATTTCTTCATCTTCCATTTCCTCATCTTCATCATCATCGTCATTATCACTCTCATCACTAATTCTGTTTTCAGAAAGCACGCTAGTAGGAACAGCATGCTGGTGGACACCTTGCAACGGCGGCATCGCAATGCTTGCATTTAAGTTCACCATTGGCATGGGCTGAGTTACCGAGTTTACCATTGTGTGCATTGTCGAAGCTGCAGTTGTGAGAGAAGTTGCCAAGCTGTATGCGGAGATGGGTACTGGCGTCATTGCGACGTGTGGTACACCCGTGGAACCCATATGCTGGGATGCGTCTGTCATTCCTGGCGGCAATGGCATAGGAAACGACATTGCCGAGATGGGGACAGGCATACCAGCATATGACGACTGGAACTGGGAAGCAGCTGCCTGAATGAGCTGCTGCTGAGAAGCCATTGTTGTCATGGAAACCATTTGGTTTTGCCCGGGTACATGTGCCTTGGTCATTGGCATTAACTGGCCCTGCGTCATGCCATCACCTGCAAAGTGAATGAGGGTTGCCACTGCAGGAAAGTTTGTGGGATTTAGCAACTGCATTTGAGCAGGTGTTGGTGTTGGTGTTCTCGGTGATTGTAGAACTACCTGGTTAGTTGTTGGAGGCAGTGGCTCAGATGATGTTGCAGATACAAGTGGTGCCTGTCCAGCTGGTGGAGGTAGTGAATGGACAATTTTGTTTGGTGTTTGTGGCATAGATGTGGGTGTCGTCACAGGTGAGGTGTCCAGCAGAGGATCTACAATTAAATGTAATAAAATAAATAATAAAACACGTACATGACTTGATTGAATAAAAATTTTTATTTCGCTACATTCTTACAGGCCCGTAGGCGGGAATTTTGTTGGTGGGGGAATGCAAATTTCGTATACTTGGACTCTTAAAAGTCAAATTTATGGGATAAACACACTTATGGAGGTTTTTTTGGTCGTTTCCATTTGCGGTAGCACAAACTGTTACGATAAACCTATTCTGGATTCTTTATCGTCTTACTAAACTTCCAAAAGCGGACCTTTTTGGGTCCGTGTGTGTGTGTGTGTTGGGGATGGGTGCATACGCACCCCGCGCACTCGCCTGCCTATGAGCCTGTTCTTAAAATTCCAAACTGTGGAAGTATCTAAAATTCAAAAACATGTGGTCTAACTCAATATTTTACTCAAGTGTCATACTTGCACTTTCGGATGAACAGCTTGCAGCTTCAATAGCCATCTTCATTCTAAAGGTTTCCTCCTTTCTTCTGTTGGCAAACCAGTTGTACACACGACTTTCTGTCACGAGGTTGGGTCCAAGCCCACTCACGTTGCTGTAAGCTACACCTCTCTGTTCACATTCTGCTCGGTTGCAGGATTCTACTAAACATTCCCTGAGAAATTAAATGAAAACATATTTGATACATTTTATTGCCCTATTTCACTGTTCATAGTACTTAGTACTGTTCTTATCTGGTTGAGAAGTAGATTTATTTTTTAAAAAAGTAGAGGAAACAATTTTTTTCCCTTTTGTAGTCCCCACAAAGAACAGAAATCTTGAAAACTTAACAGAAGTTAATGAAGCCCATGAACTTTGGCCCCTAACCTTTCTAAAAGCATGACCAGGGTTACTGCTCATGAATTTAAACAAACAACCCCTGCACTTCCACTGTCCAAACAACCGTATTTTCCACAATTCCCTAGCCTTAATGTTTAACTGACATTTCCCTGACCTTTGGAAGCCTGACAACATTACAATCAGCAGGGGTACCTCCAGGCTGAATACAGGATAACACATGTAGCACTTTGGTTGTTCACAAGTATTCTTGATTTTGAACTTCAACTATTCAAGATTTTGATTTGAGAGCAATATTACAAAACATTACAAAATCTAGTAGGATTTGTTCAGCAAACCAAAGCTGCATGTAATAACACTATATTGTTCTTTATTGGGATCCAGAAGATATTGATTACATACTCTCCTACGGAGTGTTATTATTGTACTTGAGGTGAGGAGTGATGGGAGGATCAGTCTCAAAAGCCAAAACTTTTAATAGAAACTTTGGGTCTAAACTTGATTTTCAAGAAGGGTGGGGGAATCAAAACAAAAAACCTCCATGGAAGAGGTTGCAGGTTTCATCTATAAGACTCATGCCTTTCCATTTTATATCTCACCAGATTTAGTAGATTTTCCCATACATTTTCTACAAATTTCAACTTTTGGCCATACATCATTTACGATGTAGATACAAATCTGATGCCTGATGTTTTCTGACTATGGCACGGTTATGTTGAGGGAGGGAGAGGGGGGGGGGGTTGTATGAAAAATGTTTTTTTTGGTACTACATGTTTCATTTTTGGTCTTGTCTATTTCCTTTTAGCTAACTAAAACAAAAAGCTTGATGTCTGATTTACAGTGGCCACTATTTAATAATTCTAAATACATAACAAAATATCTATTTAAGTCACCTTTCTTCCTTGCTTGGGTTTCGTTGCTGTTCATATGACTGGTATAGAATGTTGGTTGATGCTGGGCCCCATTTGAAACGGTTTCTTCTCATTTTACGGGGACTTCCCCCTTCATCTGGAGCAGATCTCTTGCCATCAGGACTGTTGTATTCTAGAACAGAAAATACATTGTTAAACAATGTTGTACTAAACATAACTCAGTGTTCCATTAAAAGCTGAAAATTTGGGTTATAGCTAAATTTTGATAACAGGTTTAAACTTTTTACTCTGATATTCCAGAAAATACTTATCAAAGGTATTATCCCTACCGTAGAGATGGTGGGTCTTGTAGGCTAAGATTTTTAATAGGGAAAAGAAGCGTGGGGTGGGGGTGGGGATACCAACCAGTTCAAGAGCTTGGATGGGTCCCTAAATCCACTCCAAAATTCTCACTTCTGTTGATACTCAAGATATTAAAACTTTATACTTGACAGTTCCATATGGGAGTTTCTAGTTTCAAACTGACTGAGCTATATGTGAAATACTAATTATTATAATTTATCAAGATGTTGGCTCAGACTTACGTTCCATCATCTCCTTCTGTTTCTTTTCAAACCAGCTGTATAAGATTGCTCTCTTGTTACTCTTCATGGGTGTTCCCTTGTTCAAGTGCTGTGATAAATGAGACTGGTTCAACCCCGTCGTTTCTACTACTTCCCTCTGTGGAATATTGTGTTGCTGCATGTACAGTTTCAAGATCTTTGCTGCAGCCCATGGGTCCATCCTAAAAGTCATTCAAAGTGCTTGTAATCCGAACTGAATGATTTGAGAAATACATGTATTGCACAAGCATCATGACAAAGGAATGGTTTTCAAGTGATTTTTTAACATTTTCTGGGGCTTGTTGTGGCAGAGCCAGTACCCAAACCAGCAGTTCTGGACGAGAGAGAGAGAGAGGGGGGGGGGGGGGTGTTCCAGTGTTTTTATTTTTTAAAATATTTTCAAAATTGCCAATAAAAAGGGGGTGGGGCTGGGCCTTACAAGTCAGCTCCTCCCCTAAATCCACCCTTGGCACATGCCCCCTGGACATTCACTTTTAGGTTAGTCTTCGGAACATTTACTCATGCTGATTATTTGCGAATTGTACTCCAAACCATTCATTTACCCATATAAATTACAATACACTCAGTTCAATTACTATTGTTTATCACTGTAACCACAGTACATGTATCTCCAAAATTAACTAATACTAATGATTTTTTAAAAATGAAACTGCCTTACTTTTAGCTACACCAGCATATAGAGATTTTACAAACAGGTTTCACATTAATTTACAGGAATGATCTACATTTTCCTTTATTTTGAGGAATGGTCATGGGGCTTAACTGACACCAGCATTATAGCTTAAGGTGTTATTTTGATTAAATTGATTCTAAACAAAAAGTCAGGGTGCTTCAGCTGAAAATACTTTTGCTCTTAGATGTATCCTATTCACTTAATAATCCAAAGTGGTAATCAAAAAATCATAAAACAAGTTCACAGATTATAATAATAATAATAATAATAATAATAAAAGTAACAACAATAATAACAATAACAACAACAATAATAACAACAACTTTGTTTCAGTATATTTACTAGGATCTTCACCTGAAAACAACTAAAAGTAATGCTGATTCTAAAATACTCTGGTTATAATTTTAATGTATAATTTACAAGATGTACTATAACCTCAAACGCTAACAAGCTACAAAATTACAAAGTATGGTACAGTATAATTATAATCACAGTAAAAACTGAAAAGTTGTGACAAAAGTAATACTGTTGTGATACTAGCTAACACCAAGAGCATTAGTTTAACTACTTTCCATAGCACAAAACAACGTAATGTACATTAATTTTCTGTAAAGTGGTAATGGAAAAAGCAAACTCTTTAAAAATACAAAAAAAATGTTTGACTACTAATAATTTTTATTTCTAGAGTTTGAATTTCCTGCGCACTACCATCTTGAAACATGACAGCAAAAAATCAATATGAACTGCATGCCCACAGAATGCATGGAAAAAGGGAATGAACTCAAAAAATCTTCCAGTTGTCATGCAATTTTATGAGAAACTGCACATAATTAGAGTAAAAAAGAAGCTGCCAAACACAACCCTCCTGCATTTTTCAAAGGAATCAATTTCATTATGAACAGTGTTACCATTACTTCTGAAAATCAAGGGTCCTTGGGACCCCCAATCCCTGTATTTCAATGAAGAAGATTGAAATTTGTGCATTCTTTTTAGATTTTGTTCAATTTCTGTGCTCTGCATCAAATATGTCTTGCAAGGGGTTAAAGGGAATCCTGATAAAATCCAGTTTTTTCATATCCAATCTTGTGACAATAGTTTATACTTTTCTCGTCATAGAACTGAATATGTGCTGGCTTTAGTTTACTTCACTATTTAAGGATTTGATGTTAAGTCGCCAGACTTGCTAAATTATAAATGGTAATGTTATCTTAGGTCACCACAATTTTACTTGTTTCATGAGTCCAATTTTTTCAAAAATGCAGAAAAAAATTAAATTTCAAAGTGAACAAACAATTAAAGTTATGTAAATTAGTTAAAGTGTATTTTAACTTAGAATCATTATGATGATTTTTCTGGTTTGATTAACAGCGAGTCTTAAAATTATTTTTATATTATTAGAAGTCAGCAATGCGCGTTACAAATTTTAAGGTAGCTGGTGGACTTGTGAGGAGGTGGATTACAAGTGATTTATCACCACTGAAACTGTTGTCGACACTTATGGTTGAGTCATCTATTTGAGTAAATTATTATCTATTCCCCATTTTAGGCCTCTAGCCTCTAATAAGACCCAACCCCTTGGGGCAGTTTTTCCTTGATAAAACGCTTCAATGTATGATGTTCTGCAATATGGTGAACTGGCACAACTGTTCTTGAGCAATATTCTTTAATACAGTGTTAATATTACAAGCAAACTGTTTAGTTCTTCAAAATTATATACATAAAATTTGCTAAAATTAATAAACGTTGTAGTCCTTCCTTTTGACAAGCTTTTGAAAATCATTTTCACCTGTCAAGATTGTAATTAAAAATGTATCAAGCTCTACCCTTCCACAACCCCCCTCCTTTCTATTAAGCCCCCATTTCAAAATAAGACTCTAGAGAGGGTAAATAGAGAAAACAGTTCACTCCAGCATAAAGTCAGGAGGAACTCTTTTACCCATAATACTCTAGCGGTGTCTTGCGCAGATAGAGAAAATTTTATGCTCAAAATTTTGAAAAAGGTCGCACTTTATCTTTGTGTTAATAAAATATTTGTGACAATTCTTTCTTAACCACCTGTTCAAAACATTGACCAGAAAAATCTGTAAAAAACAAGTAAATTCTAAAAATTGTGTGGCCTTACAGATAAGACTGAAAACAAAAAAAGGGTAGGGTACAGTTTTCAAAGTTTATACATTTTACAATAAATACAAACACACAGTCTACATGCAGATTTTCCTAATAACATTTTTCCCATCTCTGTGTACACCATTTCAATCAATAAAAACATATAATCTACACCAGTCACACACTCTACCTAACTGGATAAAAGCTAAGGAAGAGGTGACAAAATGGCAAGTCCAGGCACATTTAATTCCTACTTGTTATATGAACAGCGATGCATCTTAATTTGCTTTTAGAACTTTCCAGCTGTACAACAGTTTAGAAAAAACATACACAGACTTTATCCAAATAAAAAGCGAAATTACCGTACAGCTTTAAAAAATCATTGAAAACTATTTAGAAATGGACAACATGATCAATTTCGAGTTATATGCAAATCGGACATGACGGGTTTCAAGTTACCAAGGTGGAGACGCAGGAATGTTCCTCAACATTTAATCGACTCGAAACTGTTCTTTGATATACGCTAGATTTCAAAAATAAATACAAATTTGTTGGTGTTGAGAAAACTTCACTGTTTTCATTCTTAGCGACTCAGAAACGCAAACTTACTACTTACTCCGTACGTACGCGAATTTTGCAAATCAGGGCCAGCGATTACAATCAATCTAAATACGAAATAACAACGCCATCGCCATGTTTGATATTTTCTCGAACACGACAAGGGTGGAAGCTAAAGCACAACAAATTTATTTAAAACCGAAAGCCGACGAGTTCTCCCCGTTCCTGTGTGCTGCATACCCCAGCTAGTTCTATCTGACAATTTTTTAATTCGCATTATCAAAAAGAATAGTGCTTTTATCTCTTCAGCGCTGGAAGTTAATATTTAATGCTTGCTTTTCTTTTGATCATCCACCCACTCCGCAAATGATTAACATAGAGGATTTTATATTCAGTCTGTGACTAAATTTCATAAATAATGCAAACTGCTTCCGCGGAGTCTCATAGCAGCGGTACTACGCAAGGAACAGGATCGAAACTTAGGTTTCACTCCGAAGTAAAGATCAATTTTGTGTCATCATCGAATACTTCATTTGACTCGAAGGTAACGTGAAGAACTGTATTGAACGTCGATTTGATGCTTCGGCGCTACATTTACTTTTGTTCGCGACCAAACTTTAACCTGGCTACAGAACCACTGCATGTACCGGCAAATACACAACAGTAATCAATGCAAGCCCACAGCAAAAAAGAAGTGAAGTAAAGAAACCATTCTTCGGCACGTGTCGAGATTTAATTGCAACCATTGTGATTTGAAACTGACATCGAAATTATGCTGGTTACTCAAGCTGAAAGTTGCAAATTTCACCCAGGAAAATCGCATGTGTGACACTCGGCTTTTGAACTTATGAGTCACTTTGGAACAATGCTGAAGTCTTAAATATACTGTCGTACTGTGAAGGCGCCAACGACAGGGTAAAAGATTTTTAATGTGTTCAGCTAGCTCACCTCAGCAACTGATCTACAACGGGTTCTCCGTGCAGCGCTTGGTTTGACGCAAGAGCTGCGGTCGACTGTGGCAGATCATGATCGGAAGCCACAGCAGAGCTGCTCGTTCCACAGGTTGATTCGCTTGGAAGCACTCCATTCTCCGGGTGATCTAGCTTGTGTTCCGCCTCGTTTAACTCTTTTGTCTGATCACAAGGACCACACTCGGTCTTAATTCTCTGTGAATGCACCGTGTTTACAGTGCGAATCAATGCCTCTCTGGATATGCCGCTATCTAATAGCGCTGCGATGACATGGCGCTGCAGCTCGCTCGTCTCCTCCGTTGCGGCCATGGATGTTGCAGCTCCTATCTAAACCAATACATTGAAGAGTTTTTCCAGATGCAAGCGCTGTACTTTTGTCGCGATCGCGTCAAATGTGCAGCACTGCAGCTAGCTGCGGGGGAGCAACGTCTCCATTTTGAGCATGCATTCTCTGTTGGTCAGCGCGCCCCGTGGGTGGGTAAATAAACACTCAAATTTCATTTTATAGATCATTTGTTTGGATCATGACTCGTCTTTACGGCGCAGACTATGAACGAACCGAATTTTTAAAAAGCGATAAAGATACATAAAAGTTGCACCCGGCTTCTTCAAATAGTGCCCCCTTTTCAGCAGTTTGGTTATCACAAGATATTGCACGCCCGCGTGTGTGTGTACAATATTTTTGTGTATGTATGTTGTGTGCGAGTCTCACTATACGGAGGATACCGGGTATAGTGGCAATTTTCTAAAAACCCGAGGTTTTGTTCAATATTTTTTAAAAAAAAAAAAAACTGAAAAACTTGACGGCATCCAATGTTTTATACCCATAGCCATCGAAATCAATAAATATTCTATGAAAACGTAGGATTTGAAGTGGGTCAGTCGATGTGAATGGCTTCTGTAAAGCACAACCAACGGGTATTTTTCTCTTTTCTCTTAAAGCAACTCACACGCTGGTAAATTTGATCTGAAGAAGAGATAACAAATACACGCCTCTTTTTATAAGAACGAGGCTCAGATTTACCAAAAATTTTGAGCAAATGTATGGGAAATATTAAGAACAACCCGAGGCTCAGTCAAATTTATAAAAAAAGTGTGTAATTTAAGTTAAACTTCAAACAGACAAAAAGAAGCTTCAGCTAGCTCAAAAAGACAAAAAGCCGCCGCTAGTTTCTAAACCTTAAATGAAGATAATGAAAACCCAAGAAAGCTAAGACTGACCAGTCTAGCCTCTGAACAGGTCAACGCTATGCAGGAGAAATAGTTGGTAAAGCAAATTTTAAACAAATATCAGCGGGTTCTTGAAGGGTGGGTATTTTTTTAGTAGTTTTTAGTGGGAACAGAGTGGAGCGGAATGCCAAGGGGGAATTACACAACATATTCCGTTTTCAGTACCGATAAGGCAGTCAAACGATGCAGAGGTCTTTGTTCCGTTTGTCGAAATACTTGTGGCATCCAAAATCATGAAAGCATAATTCCTGAGTACAATGACCCATATGTTGACCTAGTTTGGCATTAGGCTTTGCTTGTAAGTCTGCTAGCTAAAGAATTGTCTCGGAACTTCCTTGGGGTGTACTCCAAAATCCTCTGGAACGGTAATTAGGTTGTGGCTAGGGATGTGCCCCGGGGGTAACTCCATATAGTGGGCCGTACGGGGGAGGGGCTCCGGCCGAAAGGGGTCCCCCCTTTTCATGCTGGAGGCTGGACGTTTTCAAAAGGGTTGAGATTTCATGCTTAAAGTATACAGAAGGATAAGAAAAGCTACTGTTTTACTATTTTCAAGGGTTGCTCCAAATAATCCGAACAGACCAAGCTATTTACGATTCAAGTATTCTTAGTAAAAGGGGTTGCACAAATCTAAGTTTAGTATTAAGCAGATTAAGAAAAGTTTGCCAGTAGTGCACGTACCAGAAACGAACGAAACGTGACAGCAACAACTGTTGTAGCAAAATGACAGTTGCGGGTTTAAGTCTAGAAACCTCCACTGGTACCAGAATGACTTGATATGGTAGCCAGAAAGGGGACAAGGGAAGCACCTCTACCCCCCTCCCCCCCCCCCAAAAAAAAGATGTATCATTACAAAGATGCCAAAGATAGTTGTTTTGGAATATACTCCTTCGGGCCCCTGCTATTAGACTACAACGTCTTTTCTCCCCTTTTGGTAAAGAGCTAGTAACGGTCTTGCGTAGTGTCAAACCGCCATTGGCAAAGTCATGGTAGACTGCCGGAGCAACAACTGCCAAATCAGTTAATGCATTAAATACCAGCCTCGCACCTGACGTGACCAGGACAAACATACCATACAATATTGGCCTATCTTCCTACCTTCATCTGTCTTTCTCATACACAGGTAGAGAGAACATCTCCTGAATTAACGAAAAGAGAAAACTATGTTGTACATGAAAAGATTTACAAAGTAGGCTTTGGAAATTACACTGTTACTATGCATTGAAACAACTACAAATCAAGAATATCGCAACTCATAAAAACTGCTTGTCTTGTTTGGTGTAAGCTATTTTTCAATATTAAAAAGATGACTATTTTCTTCGAGTACAAAAACCTTTATAATTGGAAAGAAAGGAGGAAAAGAGAATGAATTCATACACTAACCTATGAGCAGTGCTATGGTGAGGGCAAGCTCGGGTTCTCCACGACAACTACTTTCAATTCTTTGTCTAATCTTGGTGCTCAAACCTTCACGTTTGCCGTTTTGAAACCCAAGGAATTCATTCAACCCCCTCACCACCTGGTCTGCTCTAATCTCAACCTACTATAGCTTCTCGCTTTCTCAGCCACACGATACCTCCATTTACTGTATAAGGTCCGTCCCTCGCAGCCCGGCATTTCTTCATCTCAAATTTTGCCCCCTTTTACCAATCTTACTTCTCCTTTTTCCATCTGTTTTCCGCCAATTGGACTTAATCTTATTTCGACTTCTCCTTTCCCATGCAACACTCCAATTTCCCTTTCCAACTGAACCCAATTGTTGTCCCAACTCCCAGCCATACCCCATATAAAATGGCAAGAGAAGGTTGTTCCTTAGTCCAAGATGTCGTTAATATGCAGATGTGACGAAAAAAAACAAATAACAGTTGGATCAAAGTATTTATTTGCCAAAATCAATCCGGAATGTTTATTCACACTTTGGAAGTTTCACTTATAATTAATGATAAATTTATTGTTAATACCTACCAAATTATATATTTTAGAGTCAAAAGCATTAAACAATGCAAGGTATCAATATTATTCATTCGTAAGCTACACAGGATACAGGTCAAGCCTTTCACACTTGCAGACAAAATATCAGCCGGATAAAACATACTACAAGTATGCATGCACATTATGTGATTACACTTCATACATATCACCATTGAATGGTCACTACAAACTCCGACAGATTGGACATGGCAGTTGATCATAAGTAGGTGACAAGCCCAAAACTTTTTGACTGCCAAATTCTAACAACTGTACTAAGTGTACTTCATGAAATTCCCAGTGGTAAACAGCAACTGTTTCTTCTTTCCCTTCTTATTTTTCTTTCCTGACACTTGTGATCGACCTTGAGTTTAAAAAATGTCAGTATATTAGTTTGATGGAAAGTATTACACGTATATTAGGTAAAACATCATGTAATTTGAATTTTGTGACAATCTGATCTATTTTTTAAAAAATCCTTATAGCTTGCCAAAATAAAAATACAAACTTGGATAAAATAGAAAAAATCGGCTAAAACAAAATTGTAGACTCTGGCAAGGCTAGGCCATCACATATACAAACTACAGTAAATTTTCGGTTACGATGTACCGTTTTATTCCAAAATTTTGACTATGTTCAAGTAGATATCTCAGAAATTTATTTTGAAACACATACTCTGAAATGGTTTTTCTATTTGCAAGTTAAATTCTCATGTACTGTATGTGTGATGGATACATACTTTGATCGCTGTGTTGCTGCTGATTGCAAGTTGGAGCCCGTATCTCACCCCAGGATGTTGCCAAGGCCTCAGAAAATGCCGATTTAAATGTGGGCACAGGGACAATGTCCTCACTGGTCTCGTCATCATCACCTGATGGTGCAGCAAGTTTGGCTGATGCAGCACCTCCTGGTAGTACAGAAAAAAAAACCCGAAACGTTAATGTTTTTGTTTTTGTATAATTTATGTTCCTTATATTTTCCAATGACTAAGTTTGACTAAAAATTTGGTTGAAATTCTAAAAGCTTGAAAAAAGTTACAAGAGCTCATTCAGGTAACTTTGAGTCTTATGTAAGCAATAGCCAGACTAACAATTAAATTAATTGCAGTTCTGAGCTATCGGTACAATATTAAGCCAGTAACAATACCAGGAAGAGCTGTGTCCGAGTTTTTTTATAATTAATTAATTAAATTTTAAAAGTAATGAACGCCTTCACAAGAAAGCCGACACTAAAATAAGTACGTACCGAATAATAAGAGTGTGGTGAAATTTCAAACTAACTGCAAAAGGGACTTTTTTAGAGGAACAGCAGTACAGTCTCCAAGTATCTCTTATTTTAACGATTTATGAAGTGTCGCCAAATTATTGATATCGAAACAAACGCCTTCAAACTTAGTTGGCTTGCTAAGTTGAATTTTATTTTTCTTGTAATGGAGTTGGTTTCTTAATTAGACTAATTACATTAATTAGGCATACTTGGACTCAGTCCTTTCTTCGTTTTGTTACCGGCTAATTGTACTGATAGCTAGTTGGGAGAAAATATGTTCACTGTTATTGGGCAGAGTCACGCAGCAATGAAGATCCATACGAATAATGTTTTTTACCCAGTTCACCGTCAACACAATGTGGCGCTGACGGCTCAGAATCTAAAATAGTTTTGTTTCGCCATTTTTTTTTACTCTTTTTCCAATAACTGTAAAAAGAAAGGGCGGATTTGGGGGAGGGGTCGGAGAGGCCGCGGCCCCCTTTTTTACCGACTGATGAAAAGATTATTTCAGTGTCGAGCATTCCATGCCAGCTGCTTTGCCATTTCGACTAAGTCTAAGCGCTTCTTTTATTTTAAGAGTTAAAACGATTTAAGTATGAAAAAGTGGTGCTGTAGGCTTCGAAAAATTCTTGTTCTTGCCAGTTGCCGTGTCCAAAAGCAAGAATTACAAAACTATGAACCAAGTAGTTTCAAAGTTTTCCTTGTTTATAGCAAGTGTATGAATTTTGCTTATTTTAAACTGATGAAAATATTATTTCAGTGTCGAGCATTCAATCCAAGTTGCTTTGCTTTTTCGATTGATTCTAAGCGCTTCTTTTATTTAAAACAATTCAAGTTTTAAGTCTGCACTTGCGATGAAAAAATGGTGCTGTCGGCTTCAAAAATCCTTGGTCTTGCCAGCTGTCACGTCCAAAAGCAAGAGTAACAAAACTATGAACCTGGAAGCAAGTTTAAAAATATCCTTGTTTATAGCAAGTTTTGTCTGTTGCTAATCAAACCGGCAGGCATGGAATCAAAGTGTGCAGCAGAAAGATGATCAAAATCAGAAGTCATGGCCAATCTAATTTCCAAACTTTTGTAATTTTCGCTCCGTCAAAGCAGAACATTTGAAGTTTTTTTCCCAATTAAGCCAAAGTTCTATGATATAGCAGTGACTGAGTTAAATTAAAACGAAACTTTGATTGGCCACGGCAAGGTTGTTAATGCATTGTTGTTGTTCTTGCAATCAATGGTATTAAAATGACAATAACAGCCACTTGTAAGTGAGTGCATGGAAAGACTATCACTTCACAACTTCTAGCCAATCTCATATAGAAACTTTTCTCGTTTACTGATACACAATACGTTTATTAAGCATAAGCCAACATCAACAGTGGTATTTATTTGTACCTTTTCTACATTTAACAACACTATGCCTTCATTACCAGTAAACATCAAGATGATAATTCTAGTACCATAATCATGTGCATGTGTGGACTGATAAACTGAGCAGCAAGCTTACATACTGTTTATTGGAACTGAAGAACTTAAAGGTCAGTTAATACAGTATATAAGAAACAAAACAAAATAGGCAAACATATAAATAGAAACGGGCATATTATCCCATAACAAAAGAACAATGGTTTTCATGCACTTGAGGAGAAACATTTTAAAAACAACAAAGTCTGGGCACAGTTTGAGGTTTTACATTGTAGCGCAGACTTGAATTTTCAAAACAAACTTTACTATTGTTAAGTTTACCTGTTTCTTTTACTGGTTTTTTGAAAACCTTTGCAGAATCTGCAGCCTTTCCAGTTCTCAATGCCTGAAATGAAATACAGGTACCGATTTTCAGTATTCCCTTTAACACATACATTAAGGAACTTCGTAATACATGTATATTATCAATTTTAAAGAATCGGCTTACATTAATATGAGAAATGACAGTGTCTTCCTGCATGTGATGAAATAAACAAAACAGAATGTATGACCTACCAAGTCCCAATTCCTAATTCCTGGTGGTCTTCCCTAAGTGCTGACGTTGTTTATAATTATATGTTATTGTCTAATGCCCTTGTACTATTTATTATTACTTTTCTTCTGCTTGTTCTTCTTTTTCTTGTACTGAGTTAACTCAGTTCAATTTCTTCAATCACCAGCTACCTGACGTTTTTAACCCCTATGGTTATTTCAGATAGTCAGCACCCACATAAAATCTATTATTAATAATATTTTTTTAAATTTACATTTGTACAATTCCCAACAGCGACTAACCTGTGCAAATGACGGCGGCCACCCACCAGAAGCATCCTGGGTGGGGGGACTTGCTAATGAACTGTCAACTTCAACCATGGCACTGTGATCTTCATCTGCCACACAATCAGTGATGTAAGCAGTGGTGGTTAGAATAAGATGACTAAAACTACTTATTAACCAAATAATAACATAGATAACAGACTGTTCATCTGGAAGAACAATATTTTACCAATTTGTTTGTAACACCTATACAAATAAAACTTCCTTTATACATGTAAAACAACAACAGTATAGCAACACCTGGACATACTGATTTATGTACATGTACAGACTCATTTTTTTTTTAATTCCTGCCATAAAAGAATGGGGGTGAGGTGAGGGGATTTATATCCAGTGGCTTTAAACATAATGCAAAAGCATAAAGCTACTTCAAAGCCAACAAAATAATACCAAACCAACTCTACTGAAGTCATTTTTAGCACATTTTGGATCATGCAACATGACTCAGTGTTATTATACAATATTATAATCCCCATGTTGCCAAAATTTTGAATGTAAGACTCTGGACACTCACCATGGCTGATGTCCACAGCAGCAAACTGGAGAAAGGGGCTCGGTCCAGACATTGATGAGTATGGGGGAGACATGGCCATCTGGGAACCCTGTGTTGGAAACTCCAGCTCACTGGCGAGATCCAACGACTCTGCTCTACAACGACTTGACCCTGTAATTGAAACACTTCGTTACTTCCAACATCTACATTAAACATAGTCTAAAGTGCAGTGCCACAATCATGATTATCCTCTATTATTTATAACACACAACATACATGTTATTTATACTACCATAACATGTTCTAGAACTGCTGGTTGTTTTATCTTTTTTCTATTTAAAAATTTCAAACTCCTATAGATCTGAAAATTAATGTAGAAATGAAATCATACC
Source organism: Parazoanthus swiftii (assembly GCA_025403585.1). NCBI lineage: Eukaryota > Metazoa > Cnidaria > Anthozoa > Zoantharia > Parazoanthidae > Parazoanthus > Parazoanthus swiftii. Next base: position 43,717 of record JAOBYE010222210.1, on the reverse strand, counting down.
AGTGACAACTGTTGACACTTAGGTTTACTTGCCTGTGTGAGTGGGAAATCCATTTGCACTAGCATTGCTGGCTTCAAGTTTCTTTTCTCGTCTCTTTTCACTTCTCATCTTTCTCTGCCTCTGCTGCCTTCTTTGTTGAAGTATGTCTGCGCAAGAAAAAAGGAATTCTAATCAATGCTGTTGTTGCAAATCAAGTGCATGAAAATTGCATAAAAATTGGTGATTCCAATCAATCTAAAGTCAGCCAGTTGAAAAGCTTGATTTTTAACAAAACAAGCCTCAGAACAATTATTTATTATTCTTGTTTAGTTTCTGTAATTTGTCTACTTTCGGTCATCAGAAATGCCCGTTTTACTGCAACTTTTTATGACTAATCTATAAATACAACTGAATTTTAAATATCTTAAAAAAATATAAAGTCAATTTTGGCTTCTATTTATCCATGAGTATATTTGGTATACAACTGCAATCTTCAAAAAAAATATTCTAATAAATACCAACCTCTAAAGCACTCAATTGTTCCTCTCGATATGACCGGGGATTTCAAATCAAGTTCACAGATGACAAACTCACAGGTCAATGGAAGGTGACTAAGATAACGGTATCGCCTGCGAAGTTCCTGTAGTTATGAAGATAATAATCTTTATTAGAACATAGCTGGCATTTTTGCACACTTTTTGTATGGCTCAACTGTGTACTTATAACTCAATAGAGGCACCCTGTGCGTCTATTAAATCACAACACACAAGAGTAAAAAAAAAGTGCTTTGGAAAAACTTATAGTAAGGCTATTAACTAAAGGCTATCTATTTTCATTACTTCTTAATGTTAATTTATGTCCCAGGGTTCCTGCTGCCATAAAAATGGGCCTGTTTGGAAAATATGATTGTTTCTTCCTTTTACATGTGTTAATTTATGTGTTCCCTCTGCTTTGACTTTTTTTTAACAATTTTTTAGAATTTTCATTTTTGAATTAATTATATCCAGATTGTATTGTCCTGTACCAATCCTGTATCAGTTCTATCTTTAAACTATCAGTAAATAACAACTAGTTAGATATTTTATTGTGTGTAACAAAGACAACAAAAGAAACAAACATAGAAGAATGAGTAAGAATGTAGTTAACAGTAGTGTTATAGTATGCCAAAATATCCCATAATGTATACTTTACACACATAATTATATAAAAGTGGTCCAAGATGACCAGTCCTTACTCTGGTAACCGAAAAGAAACAACCATGTACTACCAACTGCAATAGTGTGTTTTTCATTCCCTTCTCTTCTCATATTATTTGTCAACTCCAAAATTAATAACCTGTGAACTAACAAAAATGGAATTTACCTCTGTTTGTGACAAGGCTTCCATTTCCAAAACTCGAGCAGTAATAAGTTGAGGGCAGTACTCCAAACCACCATATTCCTATAATTTGTAGAATGGTTACATTAATAACTTGCACTACTGGTGTTAGTAGTAATAACATCCAATACCAATCAAAACGGTATTAGAAGTTACATGTAAAAGGCTGTACATATTGTATTCATCAATATAGTACGAAATCACCATTTAAACTAGGCAATACGCATTTACAGGGTGCAGAAAAATGTTCTAGTATCCTCGTTAAAACATTAATTTTATTTATCAGAAAACAGAGTTCATTGATAAGTATGAACTAAAGAAATATTAAAGTTAATACCTTAACTAGGCAACGAGCATTAACTGGGTGCAGGAAAATGTTCTGTCCATCATCAGCTGAAAAAGAATAAGAAATGAAACATCTTGAAAAGGGACAAAAAGCAAACTAGATGACAAAAAGGGTGCACATATTCTCTACAAGTTAGGGAAATTTTAAGATTCAAGTGAGGAGTGTCTGCTACTTGGTATCAAACAAAACAGAACTGCTCTTAGGAAAGATATATCGTGCCTTGTCATACAAGACCTCCAAACAAAAAGCATGAAGAAAATGTGAACATTATCTCTCATCCTGTGCAATACCGCACTGTCTTTGGGAAACATACCAATTCCTGATAGTCCCAATCTTTGGGTCTTTGGGATCAGGGCAGTTATAGGACAGCACCCAGTAAACAAAAGATGATCCCTATGCCCAGCAAAATCTCAGTGAGTTTGTAGGGTTTGTTAGATTTACTTCTACCTACTAGAAACAATAAATTGGGACAATCTGAAAGTATCGGATGGCATTCAATTAGAGGTCTGTTCACTGAAGAGACAGAGTAGACCAACAATCTGCTTGAAGTGGCATGTGTGAATTTTATGCTCACAATAACATATCAGTTGAACTTCATCTTAAAATGTAATGGTGATGAGTTGTGTTACCTGTCAAGCTGTTATAAAGTAGTTAACTTTGAATTTTATTGAATTATTTAAAGCCATAAAAGCCAAGTTTACACAATGTTTACATGCAACTACATGTTCTAAAACCCTAACCCCAAACCAAATGGCACTTTTACATATTAAGTATATAATGCTACATAGTACATAATTATATTTTATCTTGGGAGGACCTACCTTGATAGAAATAATAGTATCCAGAGTATGGTGTTGGTGAACAAGGTGAAACTACAGCCACATCAGCCGCATGATATTCTTCCCCTGTTTCAGAGCCAATAGCATCAGATTCTGGGCTGGTTTTAGAGTCTTCCTGTAAGCTGCCATCAGCCTTGTCACCTTCAGTAATAAGGTTACGATCTTCAAGGCTGACAAAACCATATTCAGCCCCAGCAGGTGAACTGTCAGTTTTCTGCTCCTGAGTTGCAGATTTGTTTGTCTCATCTTCCTCAACATCTGAAAAGGCTGCTTCATATTCACCAACAGCCTGCACAACATTAAGGGAAAAAAATTAAAATAATTTCTGAGTTTGAGTTGAGGTAGAGTTTAGTTCGAGTTTATCTTGGTTCGTAAACAAAAATCTTTATTGATGCAAGGAAGTGAGCAGCAATGTACTTCAAACAGTATAGCCTACAGTTCGAAATGTGGCAGCTGGTTGCTTTACTGGGATCATTGAGTTATTGTGGCCTTCTGATAATTCATAAGAAAATGACGGGGCATTTTGCTGGGACCCAAAGTTATCATAACAATGTGGCAGCATTCATAAGATGGTTGTTAAGAAGGGTTTCAGTGTACAGTAGTGTGAACACTACAAATTCATTCAATCTCATACATGTACTGTAGGTATTTTATAAGATCCTTTGAACACTGGCATTATACATCAATAAAATACCCTGGCCAGCCTAGATAAGCTCTGCTACCAGCGGTTGCCAGGATATACACTTAGTTATAATTTAAAATAAATTCAATTTGTCTAATAAAGTTGAAGTTGCACACCTGAACAACTCCTGAAGAATACATTCCCCAGCTTCCTTCTTCTTTGTTTGCATCTCCCTCTTCATTTGTCTCTTGTACATGTAGCTCAGCTGTTTCTGTAATGAAAAACAATGATTACTTTTTAAATATTAATTTTATTATTGTGTTGATTAATTAAGCTGGCTGGAGATAAATATCTTGAAACGACCACTTAATATATTAAATAACTTATAGGACTGTATTACGCTGCAAGTATCTTCTAGTATCAGCAAAAGCTATTTATGAGTATGGTAGTCAGAGTATATCAGGTAGAGTACAGTATGACAAAAGATTAGTTGTTTTTGGTTACTCACTCTTCAATACTTCTTCCACTTCTACTTGAACTTGTTTGGTCCCAAGCAGTTGTTTCTTGCGATCCTAAAACGAAATGTTTAGTTATCAATTGCTTGTTGCTATCTGTGTACAGGCCCGTAGACACGATTTTTGTTGAGGGAGTGCAAATTTTGTAAACTTGGACTCTTAAAAGCCAAATTTATGGGACAAACACACTAATGGCATTTTATTTTTAGTTGTTTCGATTTACAGTAGTACCACCAGTTATGATAAGCCTATTCAGGCTTCTTCATTGTCTTATTAAACCTCCAAATGCAGACCTTTTTGGGTCCATGGGGGAGTGTATATGCACCCTGTGCACCCCCATGCCTTTGGGCCTGGTGTAGTTTGTGAGCATCTCAGCATTCTCATAGCCCAATGGTCAATGGTCTGTCTGCTTGCATTTCAAAACTCCATTTCTTTTTCTTCTACTGTTTCTTCATTTTTCACATGTCATATCTTTCATTTTGCAGAATTTTTTTTAAAATTTTTTTAACATTAAAAATTTGTGTTACTTTTTATTTGGCTTTGATGTCTTTTGATTTTACTTTTTGTACAAAAATGTTAATTCTGTTATTCTATTTATTTCAAAGTTAGGTTTCTTTTTATTATTATTTTTTATCTTTGTATCAACTTTAAAATTTACATATTTTTTTTAATTTTTTCATTGATAACATTGCTCTTATTTTCTTGAGAACGATGAACTACCATACTGCAACCAAATGGTGACTATTTTTAGCTTCATATCAAAATGAAACTTCAAAGACTAGAAAATTTTAGGCAGACCAAATGAATGTACTTCCTTAGTTCAAAGACATGTCTTGGCAACCCTATTTTACACAGCTATGGGTGCAGGGATGAGCAGTCCTTTATCACAACAAATGCATACAGATCTCGATTATTGTATTATTCTTCCAAATTTAACTTAGCACTTGCTTATAATATTATTTTTTTTTATTTTACAGAAAGATTCCAAAATATGAATTAGTTATCTTCTACATGTAGGCCAGTTTCTTTCAATTCTGTAAAGTTCTCCTTACCTGCAGTTCCTGAAGTGCCAAGTCCACAAAACATTGCTCTTCAGACTATGTGCAAAAAAAAATAAAATAAAAATATTAATAACTATGTGGTGAATACTGGGTATCTACCTATACAAGCTACAGTTTGCCTAGCAATGAACCAATGATCTGATCACCAAACCTGCTCTTTCTTGGCCTGTTGCATCTGTTCCTTGAGTGCTTTCTCTTCAATACTGATGACCTGAAGTGGGGAGAAAAACAAAGTGACTGGAGTTTATACTTTTATTTAATAATTTAAACTCAACCAGCATCATACATTCAACTACAAGTCATAATACAATTTCTTCTAACAAAGATTAATATGTTTTGTATCAAGTTCCTTTTCTAGAAATGATAGGAACACAACAACTTTGTTAAATAATAAAACATTTTGTGAGAAAACAATTCAGGTTATAAAACTATTAGTTACATAATTGACCCACTACATGTATTTCTGTGTAGTTGTCTGAATTCAATGTTGTTAGTATCTTACACAAATACTGTAACAGTAGATTCTGAAAGCAAAACACCTCGTGTTTTATAGCATAATAAACAATAACATGTGTCTGGACATATGTCACTGAATAAAGAGCAAAAGCTCATAAGATTGTTAATCATTGGACAGGGCAATAATCAAAATCATAGCAACTTCAAAGTCAAAAGGCAACTGAGTAGAGCTGCACAGTTACTTTTCAAAATTATGAAAATCAGGCATCATCGTATCAAAACAGAAGAGTTAGATGGTAGAAAGTATATCACTGTCATATGATGCCAAGTATAGACTGTATGCACAATACTCCCCAATGGCCATAAAAAATAACTTCAAGTTGAGGTCACCTTCCAAGTTCTCTTACGTTTGCTGTATTTCTGCCTTACCAGCCTCCACTTAAAGTTTTTGTTCATGGCCAATGGGGCGTGTTTTTTATGCAATCGGTCTATGTGCTTGAAACAAAGATGGAATTTCGAGTCACCCAGTGCTTTGTGAGAACACCAAGAAATCAACATTAGCTTTCATTAAACTATATGTCTGCTCATTACAAAGAAGCAATTCGTTTCATAGCAAGACTCAAGAACTCAATTTTGTGAACAAGTGTGAATAAAATGCATCAAGCGAATAATTAACATGTGCAACTTACTGCAAGCATACTATTTTACTCAGGAAAGAGACTGCATTTACCAGTGTTTACAGTTATTGTAGTCGCACCGTTAGGTGTCAGTTGACCTGTTTTATTGTGTAGTGAATATAATCTATTAAAGGTTCAAAATTGGTGACTAAATTTTAGAAAGCAAATAACAACATTTGACATTTTTCAAAAATAATAATTTCTAACTTTGCTCTTACCTGCTCCAGGACTTCCTCAGAGGATGCCAGCAACAGTTTGGAGTAATGAGTGTCAACTGAGTCTGTAAACAAGTCAACAGATTGCAGTGTAATAAATCCAGTTACTGTGATAATTCTATAATAATTGTTGCTTTTGCTGTTGTTATTATTTATTATAAAATCATAATTATAGTTATTTGTTGTTGTTTGATACTGTCATTGTTGCCATTAGCTAGTGTTGACATAATTATAGTGTCTTTACACTAGAATAATTTTGTCTCACCATTAACTCTGAATGGCTTTGCCTCTCTTTCTTGCCACTGGGACTTCGGCAAAGCCAGCACTGAATCCTGAAAACATACAAAACATTAAATAAATACATTATTTTGTTTTTCGTAAGACCAGTACACTGGTAAATTGTACTGCATGACTGTCACTGATGGCTGTACTGCCCCTCCCCAGCCATGTCTGGCATTTTCTTACAAGTCACCAACTTCATCACAATTCTAACCTGTAATTAACTTAAACCATGATACTTTCATTTTTTATAAACAGATAAATAAACGCTGCCAGTAACTTGTATTTTCACAAATATCTCACACAAAAGAGATTGAACCTCAAGGTGAAATGAAAGTACAGTAATTCTTTTAACTGTTTGATATCTCTATCCATTTTGTCACCCAAAGTCACTACTCATGATAATCAAAATACAAAGCATAAGCATTATAAAGGGACAATTAGAACTATTTTGTGATACTGGGTCCTTTATCATGAAGGTCAGAAAACCTTAAACCTTACCTTGGATCTTTTCATGAGTCTCATAGTTATTTCTTCTCCAACCATAAATTGGTGGTTGGCCATGGCAACAACACTGGCAAGATACAAAACCACACTTCCTTAATTACCAAACTCTTTACCAGACCTTAAATAGATTTTGTATTGATTACTACTCACTTAACCTTTCTGGCTGAGGAACAATAATCTAATAAACCAGTTATTGCTAAATAAATTCACCTTTCATTATCTCATTGTAAAACTTGACAATTAGAAATATTTATCATGGTTTTCTGTTTTCTTTACTGGGGAAAATTTAACTAATAGAAACAAAGAGTACCTTTTGAGATCTTTCTTGTGGATTGCCTCATAGCATATAGGGCACTTTTGCCAGGACTTGACACTCTGAAGTCACAATACAAACAATAATAAGCTCATGCAAACTCCAAAGGAGGCTACAACATAAGTTTCATGGAGTTTTTTTGTGTACAATGACATCTGGTTTCCACATGAAACCAATATAAAACAAAGTAGAATTATACATTCAAGTTTTTAAAGTTTGTAACTTGAATTATTGTTGTTTGTTCTATTTTCAAACATCTCTCATTTCTGCCGAAGCATTTCTTATACATTATGCTGTTCAGAAAAATTATCACCCTCTTGAAATGTAAAATATAAAATGAGGGCATTTTTAGGAAATGCACCCAATTAAAGTTTCTGAACACCAAATTTCAAAATTTTCATTAGGGGTGTGTGTGTGATGGGGGGGGGGGAGGGGGGAGGGAAGGGACATGCCCCAAGATCCCCTAACTCCCCTTTGTCCATCAACTTAATTTAATAACTCGCACATGGCTACTTTTTACTGTGGCAGCCACTTACTTCATAACATTCTGAAAGTCCTGTGCACTCGAAAAATAAGATGAAATTTGAGCCCTTAAATGCAACAAAGGCAACACACATCTGGCCATACTTTTAAGAACACCAATCTTGTTTAAAGACAAAAATAATATAACCCTCTCACAACAGAACTTACCAGTGACTGATAATGCAGTATACAAGCCCAGCAATAGATATGCCCACATCTTGTCATTTTTGCTAAAGAAAATGAGGTTGGTTTAATAAATAATATAATCACAATTAATAATTATTATTATTGAGACTTGCAAAAGTCTAACAGTTTAAATAAAAATTAGAATTTTCATTTATACCAGATGCTGATCTCATCCAAAATGATTGGCCTTTATCAAACTTTAGTCTATTCATAGCTAGAATAATTTGTAGGGTAGAAGGATAACTTTATCACACACCTGCTGTTGGTGGGTACAGACAAATTGGGCAAGATGGTACACCATGGCTAAAGATTCTCTGAAAACAAAACACAAGGGATGGTTACTAACAAAAGATAAGTGATTTTGAAATAAAACAGTTTGAGGCAGTGACCTGGATATTAACTAAAATATTCTGATGCTGTACCTAAATGAGTTAACTATGAAGCTCAGTACACCACTTTTGTAATGCACATCTTTGCTAGATCCATTTCCTTGTAGGGGCTTAAAGTCATTACTCAGTCAAGTTCAATATAAACTACATTTTTAGCCACAGTCTGTTGTCAAGATAAATGTATAATTTATTGCAAAAATTCTTTGTTGAACTTAATATGGTGGCAGGAACACAGAACCATTATTATTCAGTATTATGTACAGTAGTACTACAGGTATACAAGCCGGTACTTGTGTAAGTCTGAAAACAGTTGTTTTCCTTGTCTATCCATTATGGCAATCTGCTGACTACTACATGTACTGTAGTCAATGCAAAGAACAAAATATCTGAACTGTAACATTTGTAAAAATATAGTACTTTTATTCAGTAAAAGTCCTAGATTGTTTATATCACATTTATATGCCATGCTGTAACTTTTCTGATTTCCCTTAACATATCAGTTAATTTTGAAATAAAATGAAAAAGAAAATTAAAATGTTTATTTATTTCCAGAAAAAAAAGACAAAAAATCGGAACTCATCCAGCTGGAATCAAACCAGAATAAAGTTCAGCCCTAACCACTGTGCTACACAGATGCCTTTAGTAGCCTAGCAAAACAAAAAAAAAACAAAAATAAAAACAAGAATAGAGCCAAAGCATCGTGCCTTACAGCCAAACACAAATGTTGCCACAAAACGCAACAAAATGTCAAAAACTTAAGCCCTGAAGGACAACAGTACTGCAATTTATCAACACTGTTTCATGGAATAAACCTAAATAAGGGTTCTATCTTCTTGACCCTAAAACTTGTCCAGTGTTCAGACTCACCACTTGTTCAACCAAGCTCCAGTCCACCAGAATATCTGGATCAACTGCATACACTGTGTAGTCACCACTATCATGGACCACAAACTGACAGCTAAAAATTTGTTCATACAACAAAATAAACATTAGATTTCTTTTTTAATTCCAAAGCTAGACTAATAATTTTATTTTTTGGTAGCACAGATCCCATCAACCCTGTTTGACAAAAAAAAAACAACTGTGAAATTTATTTTTTTAAACCTGGGCAACCAATCAAAGCTCCACAAAAAAGTCTGTGACAAAAAAAAACTGCTCAGACAGCTGAACAAATAATTTTTATGTTTGCAACTTATATAGTAGGATCATACTATTACAATATTTTTTTCGATCAGAAAGGGATGTCTTAGAATCATGCCACAGCCAAAGAAAAGATGTTTGGTTTTCTCTGTACCAGCTGGTATGCAGGGGGGCAGCATGGTGTGCACCTTGGCAGGGAAAGGGTTAAAAATGAAATCCATGTTACCGAAGATGAATTTGGTCTGGCCTAATCCAGAAAATAATTAATGTTCTAAAAAGGATCAGAATGACTCCTTATAATAACACATTCGATTCACAAGCTTCACCTAAGCTACATTTAATTGAGTACACTGTTTTGGGTTTCTTGATATTATAGCATGACTACCTCTACTAATTAATCTCTTTGTTCTAAGTCAAAACTAAGTCAAAATGACCACAAAAGGTCATGTATTTTGACCACCTTCCCCACATTTACTTCATCCATTCTTGGAACTACTACAAAACTTGAATGGTCTTGCCCTAAGTCTCTCTGATATGCAAGGTCCTTACACAATAACTAACTCACTTTGCTTGTAGAAATTGCTCCTTATTAAAAGTTGGTTGGCGCTTTCTACCGAATCGAACCCGATGTGTCACAGTCTGCTCACGGGGGGCATATTTGAAGTTTAACAGATAATTCAAGGATGCACCGCATTTCTTGCTACGGTTACCACCAATAGCAGTTGTACCTGCCTCAAGATCCAACTCTAAGTTCTGTTAAAGCAAACAAAAACTCTTATAACAAACCTGCCAATGATAAAAACACCAAGTGTGTCAGTAGTTTCTTTGCATGTCTCAGTTAGTCCTGGGATGTAGCAGGGCTCAACTTTTACAGTCAGCCAGTTGTCAGAGATGACTGAAATCTTTGTGGGCCAACCAAAAGTAGTAGTTTAATCACCCTTTGGATAAAACAACTGACTGATATATACTTTCTGTATTAGAATTAATTTTTCATTTTTTCTTACTATGAAGATTTTCGGAAACTGATTTGCATTATTCACCTTACTGCTGAGAATTTTGCTTTATTGCCAAACTTGCTTATTCTGTTTTAAAAGAAAATTAAAAGTTCACAGTTGCTGGAAACTACATTGGGGGTGATTGAAATCAGATTAGATTCAACAGTGGTTGCTCCATGGTTCTTTGTTTTTGTTTCCTACCATTTTTTTATGAAACACTTCATGAATTGCTCTCTTGCTTGTAGGATCTGGGAGACATTTCTTTACTTGGACCCCAGGGATTAAAGGGTTAAGCTATATTACAGAAATAAAAACTGCAGGAAACTGTATCAGTAAGAAAACTGAGGATTTCAAAATTTCTGATATTTCATTTAAAACATTTAAAAACTATTTTTTTTGGATCAAAGCTTCCCTCCCGTCTATTTACATTTTATTTGTAAGAACATGTAAGAACTCCCCATAGCCCTACTTACATTATTAGCTCCTTTGTACTGTGGATAGTAAGATCTTGGTGGTGGTCGCTTGTCTGGTACCCCTCCACGACGCTGGGGCAGAGTCCCACCAAAGCCATCCCTCCTCTCAGACAAGTTCTTACACTGTCTTTGGTAATCCTGATCAGGTGGTCTCCTGTTTGACTGGTCTCGGCCTTTGTTCCTTTCTTTTCTCCACTGTCCCCTTCCTTTGGGGACTGTTAAAAGTTGTAGAAAAACTTTGTTATAATGAACATTGTACTACTGATAAAGTCCTTTATTAACTTGTCAGTTAGTTTATTGTTTGCTGTATAATACTATTTAATGATAATAATAACTATAACAGTTAATAAATAGGAAGATCCTACACAAACAATATACACAAACAATAGCAATCAAAATTATTTGTTTTCCTTTGTGAATAATTATGCAGTACTTCAATTTGTCCTTTGGTAAAGAAAGAGATATTATAATTATCATAATTGTTTGTAACTCTAACCCTACCCCTTACCTTTATCTTTACCCTAACCCTAAACTAGAAACAAATGAATAATAAATTTTTTCCAGAAAGCTGCTAGCTAACCCAGGACTAGCCAGTACAACAAGCTAGCCTGAACCCAAAATCTGCTAGCACGAATGATACAGTATTAAAATACTCTTAAACAATTCAAAAACACTTGCTTTTATTAATAATACCATAGACTTTTTTTGCCATCAAACACAACCCATGGTGACATGGTTTGCCATGTGATATGAAAGTCCTTTCATGTTTCTCTTTGCATTCTCTGTTTGCAGTGAGTTGGGTAACTGTTCTCAAAATTAATTTGTTTCCTGTAAAGTGCTTATGTTGAAGATTCACTCTTTCCAAAGGCTACAAAAGGACTGTTTTGCATGAATGAACTGGAACGTTATTATTCATAACAAAAGGAAAGGCCCTAGTTGTGATATAAACAATGACCCAGAAAAACAATTCAAGACTGGGCTAGCAGATCAGAGGTCGACTGTATCTGGTGTGGTGTATGACCAGCAGTTCTTATTGCCACAAGCACAAATGAACTAGTCACCATTCTCTCACTCATGCTTATAAATTTTGCATTTCCTGCCAAAAGATGAATTTCTGGCATCTTTGTAACACCAAGTAAAAGATGAGAAAACATTCAACAGAAACTAACCAAACTTTTTGAAAAAAAAACTTAGACTGTAAATCTTAAAACCATTAGCCCATCAGGCTTATACACAACTTTTTTTGCTTGTCCAACACTAAAATCTATGAGCCCCAGTTGTCTGGCAAGTGCATTTTTCTAGCCCTCAAATATAACCCTTACCACTTTAAATTGTACCAGTTTATAAAAAACCCTACAGTACCAGTTGAACTGAACCCACTCAAATCCGAATTGTACCAAAAGAAAAATTGTATTACAACATAAAAATTATATTCAACACAGTATATGAGTAAACATGAATACTAATGTGTATATTTTATCTAATAAACACCCCTGGCATTTATTAATTTTCGAGGTACATGTAATTGGGTGCGGTGTTTAATAAACAATCCCAGATCTCAATGCCCATATCTTCCTCCTCATTTTCATCGAAATGAAATTCTTCAATTCAAAGAGATTTGGGAACTGGGAGGAGTTGGAACAACAGGGATCGTGTTAACGCAAAAATCGTGCATTTTTACGCAAAGTGTCTCTCAAAAAATGCAGTTTGTAATTTGGATTGCGTCCCTTGTACGCAAATACTAAATCAGCTCAAAGCTCCATCTTTGTTGTGGGACCCCTTAACAAACCTTTGGGACCCCAAACAAGCAGGATTAAGGAGTCCCAAGACTCGCAGCAAAACTTTCTAGCGCAATCCCTGGAACAAGCAGAGTAACAGTTGGAGGTTTATTGAGGGCATTTGCCAAGAGATTCCCACGTACAAAGGGTAAAACTACACACAGTTGATAAGAGCTCTGACTGCCAACCAGGACTTCTTTCACCACACCATCCATAGACAGGGACATTTAGCCAGATTCTATTGAGATTCTATCGGGGGACTTAAAAAAAAACCACATACTTAACGCAAAGAGTACTTAGGGTGATCCCAGTGTTGTGGCCTGCATAGTACTGTAATGGCAGCCACTGGCACCAGATATATGATAGCAAAGTGCTTCGAGACATTTCGTATAAAAGTGCTAAATAAGCACTGCAATTTACTCATTTTTTTATTTTTAAAATAAGTGTTAGAAATGATATTGAATTCTTGAGATGTGTAGCATTTCACAGCAGTTTCATTAGCATTGCTACACTTCTAATGAAATAATTTTTATCAAGACAACTTGCAACCACAACATTTGACACAGTCGATTCATAAGGTTAGAAAAATGTGACATATCATTTTTGATTAAATTTTTAAGCAGTTTTTTCATAACCTGACGGAACACCTCTTTGGGGTATTGGAAGGTTTATATAAATAAATTCACTACACATTGCACATTTTTCAACAAGAAAATCTCTTGAAAGATCAAAAACGGCAATGAAAAGCAACACTGTGAACGAGTAATTTGTTTCTATGTTTTCCTGAGACCTTTTAAATTTTCGCTCTGGATGGCGCCAGACATTGAGAAAACAATTGCAGCGACACGTTATGTTTTGTCGAGTTACAAAAATAATTAATCAAAGAAAATAGCTGACACTCACATATATTGCCAACATATGAAGTTTCTTTTCGCAGCATCAATTTTCGGTAACTTAAGATATCAAATTAACTAACCTGTTTCTTTACCACTTCCACTTCTCTGGCCCTGGGAAAGAAAACCACCCCTCGACTTGTTCCAGGTTTTCTTTTCCATTTCGCTCTCCTCTGATTCCTCGCTCATTCACCAGAGGGATGTATTTCTCGGTTCTTGTATTTGGGAAGTAACCGGAGGTTAAACTTCCCTTGTCTCTTATAAAGGAAAATACCCTTGAAGGGCAGCAATAAGCGCTGGCTCCAATTGGAGAAAAACTATGTTCAAGTTTAAGCATTAAAAACATGGCGTGAATTTAGAAGGCGGCCATATTTGCAAATACCAAAAGGGGTCACTTTTTCTTTCAATTTTTATGAAAGTTTGTGAGAATTTTAAGTTATTTAGAACAAAACGTAAGGGAAAACAAAGTTTCCCTTGTAACTTTACTTGAAGGTCCCTTTCTGGGACGCTAGCTCTCCGAAAAAAGCGACGAAAAATGCTTCGAAGTGACACTGAAAACTTTTCAGCGCCAAAATGGCGGATTTTGGATGGTGAATGAACCGACACGAACAACTTACGAACTGTTGTCGGAAGCTGTCGGAAAACCCGAGCAAAAAGTAGGGAACCTGGGTCCAACAACATCACAGTCAAAGATGGCGGAAGTTTTGTTTCAATGAGTTTCTTGTGTGACAAGCGATCACAGCGTAGCCCTGGTGACCTTTATGTTAAGTTTTGCTGCATTAGCAAGTAAGATTTAAGACAGTTACACGTTAACAGTTTTTTGTTTTGCGTGTTGTGTTGCAGTTAACGAAATTTACTGAGATCTAATCTGGTCTGGGGTTGGAGCAGACGTTTGAATTTCTTTTGAGAAGCATGGAAAAAGTTAATGCTGAGAATTTAAGAAATCAGAGGCAGTGCGGAGTCATAAAAATTTTAAACCATCGAAATGGGGATACAATAAAATATCCACTTGTGTTACTGGAAGGATTTGTAACAAAATCAGCATCCGATGACGTCGGTGGAGAGCCAGAACTCGAACATCCCGCCATTTCCGGCGAGACCTCTTGCTCGGATCAGAAAGATCCACAAGAAGATGAACAAGTTCTTGTAGAATGTAAACAGAATTGTACTTCCTGGCCTATAATTTGCGGAGGATTTAAGGCTCTCGTGCCACTATCACCTGGTGAAAACACCGTGAAGCTTAAATGCACCCTAGAAAAATACATCTGTCAGCTGGAATATAAATTGCATTACATCCCCCCAGATATTAAAAGGTAAACTGTTGACAAGTAAGAAGTAAACTATAGAAGATGTCAAGTCAAAAAAATCATAGTTCTATGAACTCGCTAATCATGATCTTAATTAGTTCAACATACGATATTGGTTCATATATAAAGACTGAATAGAACAGATTGATGACCCCTTACATGAATTAGTCACATGCAGTTGTGCGTAACTCAGGGATTAATTTTTTGGCAAAGTTTACCTACTTAATTTGCTTGTGTTTTTTTGGTTAACTTTCCTGCACCCACTCCCTCTGCCTTCCCCTCCCCCCTCCCCCATAAAAATTTTGTACTGAAACATGGGGTGTAATGGAGAACCAGAATGTGATGATTCTAGCTGTCACTTCTGGCAAGATTAACAATAAATTAATAGTTTTGTAAAATCTAAAGAGAACTGTATTTCACTATCCAAATATAAGTTATGTAATAGCACTAAAACCGGATCAAAGCAAGTAATGAAAGTTTTTCCTGTCAGGGTAAACTAGTCGAATAGTTGATTTATAATACAGCCCATTCATTGTGTACTTACTCCTGCATGTATGGCATACCTGATGCCATCACTAAGCTCTCCCTCCCTCTCATCCATTGGGCCCGTATGCCGGGGGGGTGCACAGGGTGCATACGCACCCCCCCCCACAGACCCAAAAAGGTCCGCTTTCGGAGGTTTAATCAGACGATGGAGAAGCCAGAATAGGTTATTTGTAACAGTCACAATTCGACACGACTATAAAAAAAAAAAGCAGCCATAAGTGTGTTTGTCCCATAAATTTGGCTTTTAAGAATCCAAGTTTGCAAAATTTGCACCCCCCAACAAAAATCCTGCCTACAGGCCTGTCCATTCACTCAACAATAATTGATTAGCAAAAAGCTGATATGAAATATTTATTGCTTTAACCATTCAAACCCACAGGGAACCATAAGAATGTTTTAATATGACATTTTGGTCCCAAGGGATTTTTTGGGGTTACCATAACTAAGAAAACATACAGATTTTTGGGGTATTTGGGATATGAAGTTTTGAAGGAAAGGATATTTTTTGCACCTGGTTTTGGGGGCAGGGATTTTTTGATTGTATAATTTGAACCTAAAGGTTTGCAAAACTAATCTAAATCTTGTAAAATAATTGCTCAAATTATACTGACACTTGTGCTGTAGGTTTGTCCGAGTGGTGTATATCAAGTGCCAAGATGCTGACGGTTCATTTGATGCACCAGAGGGAGTGGCTAATGATATCAACACAGCAGTAAGAAAACTAAAACTGAACGTTCAACTGCTGCAAACATTTACAGCTGAAAATCTGTGTCAGCAGGGACTGGGCCATGGCACCTTCAGAGTTGAACAAGAGGAAGATGGTTCTCCAAAGGTTCACATTTTCACATCCAGCTTGAAAACTTCAGAAGCTCATGGAATGACAGGGGGAGAGTTGTATGACAAGTTTAGCACAGGTTATTATTTCAAACGCTATTCAAACAGCATTTTACACTGTTACAGTATTAACAAGTTAATATATTTAACTTATTAATACTCCTGAGCCAGCTGAAGGACTTTGTGTGCAAATAGACTGAACTTTGTCTGTTAGACTTAAACTTTCTGCAAAGCTGTTTACTTTTGTGTGTTGCAATTTAACAGACACACAGTCATGTGTTTATTAAGTTATAGCACCATGCAAAAAGTGCCCAAAAAATTGCTAGATATGTTCTAATTATAAATGGAAACTAGTATATAATATACCGTATATTATACAATTAATCATATAATAATTTATAACAGACACTGTGTTATATATCTTGTTAATTAAATTTGAACATGTTTTTTTCCTGATAGAACTTTCAGCATCTGATCTGAACAATCCCCTTTGCAAGTGGTGGGCATTCATGTCATGTACACACTATGACCCTCCACCTGATGCAGAGTTCCAAGAAAGGAACATAACACAGTATGTGAAGGCACACACAGCACTTGGGGGTGGCCAGCTGGCACTGTTTGGCACTGGATGCCTGCATACATGGGCAGGGGATATCAGTGAAATTACAAATTACTTTACTGATGTGAGAATGATTGACAAGAGAAAGCTTTTTGATGACAGCTGTGGCAGGTTTGTATGGATACTTACAAGGGCTGTGGATGTAAATGAAGGCTGTGATGACAGCATATAATAAAACTAATTGGTCTCATGCTGAGGGATCTAGAAATTTTGAAAAGGGGATACACCATACAAGTGACAAAGCCACAAGTTGCTAGGGGGCTGGATTGGCAGTTTGAGTGCAGTTTTGACTATATTTAGAAAATTTTGAGAGTGTTGCACTGGTTCAAAATCACCAAAAAATGTGATCCCTTTTCTGAAGTTCTGGAAAATTCATGACCCTCCCCCATGACATGACCGCTACCCCCCCCCCCCTTCCCATAACAAATAATTTATTCTTTAAATTAGGCGAAGAAACATGTAGCTAGTCTGAAAAGGTTCAGGTGTCTTCTACCTGTGTTTCATTTTTCTTTGTCACTAATAATAATAATTATTATTATAATATTAACAATACAGTAATAATAATATTACCTAATAATAATAATAGTAATAATAATATTTGGTAAGTTGTGGAAAAAGGAAAAACTGCATCAACTTGTATTTTTCAGGGGCACATACTGGGCCAATTACGCAACAACTCTGGGTGCATCCATGCATGAACTGGGCCACTGTTTTGACTTAGCTCATACACCAGGGGGCATCATGGGCCGAGGGTTTGATGACATGAACTGTGTGTTCACACTGTGGAGAAAACCACCAACTGCTGAGGAGATCCATGAAGGTAAATTTTTGTTCCTGGTGTGGAACACGTACCTACAGTGGCTTATAATTTAGCCGAGTGGCCTTCCATCCAAACTCACTGAACTTCTACTAAAGTTTATGTTTTAAAGAAAATAAAATCATCACTTAGGCCATTTTTGCAGTGACCCTTTCAATTGATGGCAGTGAAAAAGGACCGAAGCATTAAGAACACACAATTATTGACGTTTCTCTTACTGTTCTCACAGAGAGGATGTGTGCCGTTTCAGCTGATGTGGATAAGGTTGTGAAGAAGAGAACAGTCACGGAAATTGTTGGAGAACATTCTCCTACACCAAGTCAATTGGTAGTTCCCACACCTGCTGCTCAAACAACAGATGTCCCACAGACACCCACTGCCTTGTCCAGACCTGGTGACTGGTCGCATGGTGCCACATGGTACAGATCTTCAGCAGTTGTCCTCAGATACCACAAGTATGTGGCACTTACAAATTCCTACTCCAGTAACACACGACTGTATACATTCCCATGGTACTTTTTAAGGGAAATAATGAACTCGAACAACACCCAAATTAGTACATAATTTTAGAGTTTTACTAAAGAAATTTCAGTGATCATTCCTGTTCTGCCCATTATGGGAGTCCCCCTTTATAAGGAATGCACTGTGTGCCCTTGGTTAACAAGTTCTTGGAAGGCGATGTGTCAACAAACACTTACCAACTCTTTTTAAGATTACCGTAAATTACGCAGTCACGATGATCGAGAGATGACTTATTCTAAAACTGAAACTGAAAACTGCAAAAAAATATATTTTTATTACTATACAGCAAAAACCATCAACCAGTTGCCTAAAGAGATCAAATCCAATATACCGAAGGACTGTTTTGGCAATTTTTTCGCAAAGATGCTTCGCGCGTTCTGATTGGTTCATGAGCGGTTTGTATAACCCGTATTGCCCGGTAGTGACATACGCGCACACGTTTCCAGGTGTTATTGTCGTTTTTTTTAAAAAAATACCATATAACAAAAATACTTATTATCCTCAAACGTTCGGTCTACACGGGAAACATCAAACTTTGTTCTTGACGCAATGACGTCGCTGTTTCCCGGTCGATACAGCAAGGCCTCGGTTTGATATTCTCATATAGACCTCACAATCGGTTATTAGGTAGTTTATAACGGGTTTTTATGCTCTTTGCTACAGTGTCTAAATATCAAATTTCTTTTTTGTCGTTAAGAGAAAGTAGTTATAATAATTTCAATAATGTTTTCTAGGATTACTAAATGAGCTACGGATGTTAGAGTAAATTACTAGAAGTTTGCGTTGATCACATTTCTGTAAAACTGTAAGGTCAACAAAATAAAAGTGAACGCCGAGCTACTTGGCAAAATGTTCAAGCAAACAAGAAAAAATCAACGGTTTTGAACCAGTACAAGTGATGGAAGTGCAGCAGTTGCAATTCACCAAGCAGTTTCTCTCCACGATGGAGCAATGAAAATTCTTCTTTATTTACTCTTGCATGGCGTGCATTTATTCCCATTTAAAGTCATCTCTCACTATAATAATGAGTAAACAAGAAATAATCTGTTGTTGCACAACAGTGATACTGAATTGAACTCAGGTTAAACATTGTTTCAAATAATGAACTAATCTCGCTTACTTGCGATGGAACTCGATTTAGATGATAACCTCTTCCTATTGAAAGTTTTAACTGCGGAAAACTGAAAATGCGCGCAAAGAGTGCCGGAGCTCTGATCGGTTATTCGATTGTTCGCTCGAAGTTAAAATGCTCAGAACTCTATTTTCTCAAAGGTATAGAGCTTTACTACCATGGCCCCGCTAATCGTTTAAAAAGTTTTTATATTTTTTTTGAACATTTCTTGCTCAACACTTTTTTTAAGGTG
>JAOBYE010222210.1:0-18929 GCA_025403585.1 Parazoanthus swiftii | reverse complement strand
ACTGGCACTGCTACTTATAACTGGCACAGGTACTTATAACCGGCACTGCTAGTTGTAACTGGCACTGCTACTTGTCTTACTAAACCCAGTAAGAACAGGAGGCGTCGTGGGTGCCTGTTTTACAAGGTTTCTTTGTTTTCTGCCACTAATTTTTGCGTCAGGTTCCTTACGAGCCACAGTGTTGTTCTGAATTTGGCAAATAAGTAACTAATTTTGAAACTGCAGTGACTAATACAAAATCAAAAGACAAGGGCAATGCCAAGACAATAAACCACCATTGCGACAACAGTCGTTTTTATAAAAGCCAAACTGGTTCTTGCATTCAAGTGTACTTTTTTATTCCAAAGTAAGCGCAAGGCCTGGGACAGATCAGGCGCGCGCGCATTTCATGTCTGTGACGCAAGACTGTAACGAGGCAACCAGTAAACAAAGATGAAGTATTTCGTTATTTTTTAACACAGAAAGGTGAGTCATTCTTGCGTTAACACAAAAAGGAGGAATTACTGATTTCCATAGTGAAAAGTACAATACCATCGGATGCATTTTTCCAGGATTTGCCGGTAAAGCTGGACAGGTAATCTTTTGAATTTTTATAGCCTCAAACACCAACTGTACTGAGAGGCAAACGGTTTTTCCATTTTGTTCTAACTTACTGAGTTATAGAACAGCTTTTACAAGACTGCTTTGTCAATGGAACACCACAAGGATAGTAATTTTAAAAGGCTGTTGGTATTAGGAAATAGTAAAGTTAGCGAACTTAATGGCAAACTTATGACATAATTCGCAAGTTAAACTTAGTACACTTTTTGTAGAACCAATAAAATTTTGCTCAGACTCGATGTTCTTATTTTGAGAGCAATTACAGCCTCAAAATGTTCTTATTTTGTTCATATTTGTGGCACTTGCCGTTAACGTCTCGCTTTTACTAATTAGTTATTCTCAGTAAACTTCGATTTCAGCCTCAGTTTGTTCTTAATTTGTTCTTATTTTTTTGAGCTATTTCAGCCTTGGTGTTCTTATTAAGTTTTTTCTTTAAAAAAACTGTGCTCACCAAATTTAAAACCGCAAAACATAATGTTCGTTAGTTCCCCCTTTCAAATAGAAGCTATTAGTTTGGTCAAAATTGATTTATTGCTATAATCGCCGGCTAATTATAGCTGTGGCAAACAACAGCTGCCTCGGGAGTATCGCAACTTTGTTCTGAGAATTCCACCTAAACTAAATTTAGGTTCTCCAAATAAAAGCGAAAATCGTTTCCCATTTAATTTGTTGACCAAAATAAATATACAACTAGTTATTAAGTTTTTTTCATTTATATCCAAACATAAAACTTCCTAAACTCTTCAAATGTTGGAGCTTGTCTAAGCTAAAATCAAGGGTGAGGGAATAAATTTGGGGGTCCCCATGTTCGTTTGGGAAATGCTCTACAGAAAAAAGAAATTTTTTACCCATAAGTTTTTTCTGCAGGGAGGCTGGGGCGAGCAAAATAAAAGTCCCCTTAAATCACAGAATTGATATTACTATCAATTGTTTTTGTTAGTTACCGTTTTGAAACATCAAGTTTTAGTAGTATACTGCAATACATCCTAGAAATTCTGTATTGCTAACACGCGCAGTAGAGTTGCGCACTGCAAAACTGAAGAACGACCTTAGAATAATGAAGTGTTTTAACCTGGCACTGGAAAAAGTCGTGACGTCTTACCACACATTTGCACATGAAGGGTTGCAGGGATATTCGCAGTCAACGTAATGATTTTGCGACGTTCGGCCAAACGCCCAGTTGCCCACAGCTTGCGACAGACTGAACCCGTTCACATAAACGTCATTCCACGTATCGTCATAAAGACTTTGAGAGTGTTCCAAACACGAGGTCAAAATTAAACCGCCGCTTTTTGACATCAAAACGGGTCTCAACGCGAACAGTGACACATTGCGGTATTGTAAAACGCCGCTCATTTCCGCGCGTGTACACTCGGGCGGCTTGCAGTAAATTCCGTGGATGTGCTTGTAACGCCAAATGCTGTGGTCCGGTGCATGTTCAGGTTCCGTTGCTAACTTGTCGTCAGCTGAACTTCTCTGTATGCGGGGTCTGATTATTCGATTGCGCCGCATCTTGTAACTGTCCGCGTATTCGGGAGTCTGACAGTTAATGCCTCGAATGTGAATTAGTTGCCATGGATCGTAAGCTGACTGCAACACAAAAACTGGGGTTTGAATATACTTGAATGCATGTTGTGGGAAAATGCACTTCCAACGTATGGCGGGTTTGAGAGAGTTAACACAATCTCTGTCCAAGTGATTTAAAGAATCGTGCACTTCAACCATTTTCTTAAAATGTGTATTTATGATATCATGACCGTTAACCGCAGCCACGTCGATAAAATACCCCGAATCTGCAAACACGCGCACATCAGCGGTGTTGGGAATTCTCTTCCGGATATAATCGGCGTTCAGTATAGCAGCTAAACCACCGGCCGAGGTTCCACTCAGTAAGACTCTATCAGCTTTCTTAAGTTGACCAAGAAGTAGTTGATCGACAATGACTTGCAAAATTTTCTTACCACGAATGTATATGAGCTGGCCGTCGACATTAATGGGCTCGCGACGAAACCCAGTGAACGACGCACCATCACAGTAACAGATAAGCACAAGGTTCCAGTTATAAAAATCCGGGTTTACCTTCGAATCACCAGACAAAAGTCCTTGTAGTTTAGGTGGGTGTGTTGGGAAGTATTTTGAAGAACCGAGAACGGTTTTGCTTCGTTGCAAGCAAGACTCCTCGTCGAAGCACCAAGCGCCACCGAAGAAATAAATTATCCACTTTGAATATCCGTCTCCATGTCCCTCTCGGAAATAGTAAGCCGGAGGAGAACCGTCTAAACAAACTGCTCCCAATTCGACCACGTGTGGAAGACGAATAAGATGGACGGCATTCGTAGAATTCGAAGTTGAGCGTGTAACAATATTGTGGTTTACAGTTTCATCTGTTTTTTCTAATTTTAAACGTGCAGAGCTGGATGGTAAGTAAACATTTACAAATGCAGTGTTTCGCAGCAAAAAAGCCACAAAAATAATTGTGATTAAACTACTCAAGCAGCTAGAGATCACAACTGTCTTAAAACTGCTTTGAAACATTAAACGTGGATCAGTTGACGGCGAACAAACCAAGTTGTTTTCTCGTTGTGTGCTGGTCATTTCCTCAGATAAATTCCTTGGCAAATTTCCGTTGTTAACCGAGAACCAAACTGTGTAATCCCGTTCAAAATTTAAACATAGAGTTCACTATAATTGCCCTTTTCCAATAAAAAATCATTTTATAAATATTTTATTTCCGTGTCCATGCAAGCTGATATGTGATAATTCTTATAGTATTTGTCTATCGTTCGACAGATCTCCCCCTTTAGAAAAGGTGTACAAGAAAGCAATGCAATCTCGCAGTTCTCAAAAAACAGTGTTGAACTAATCTAAAGTTCTTGCATAGCAAAAAGGAAGGCCATATTTTGAATACTGTCAGGTGTTAGAGAACATGTCGAGCAGCTGGTTGAACAGGTGGCCGCACTGCTGTCCGCCGGGGCTTGGAACTATCTATTTCGCATGAAGCACCGCTCCGTTCAACCTGGTTCCAAGGGCCTTCTGGGTATTTTTCAAAATGGCGGTTCCTCAACGAAGACCCCGGGAACAAGGCAGCGCTCCATTTGATACATAGAGGATATTACACACACGAACTTTATGGTAAAAACAATATTTTGCGAACGAGTGGGTGTCCTTTTTAATGACCATTTTTTCGGAAAATACTCGGAAAGTTCCGGCGCTAAATTTTCAGAAATGTTCGGAAACTTTCGGAAATTGTCAAAAAGTTTTTTAAAACTTTTTTAACGATTAATGAAAATTTTTCAAAGTCTTTCTTTTTAAATTCTTCGGAAATTGTCAAAATTTTCTGAAAATAGTCTAAGAAAATCTTTGGAAATCTATATCTTTACAAGCGAGGATAAGGAAAATACGCCACTATAACAACAACTAATAGTAATTCACAAATTCCTTGCCGCCTTTGGTTGATACGAGTGTGTAAGCTCAAACGTTTGAAACTAAAACTAAGTCACCGTAGAGGAGGAAGAAATTCACTGCCAGAATATTCGTAATCACTTGACTTATTTGAAATACAGTTCTACTACAAATAGCACTACTGCACTGCTCTGGACAATCGAGTCGGCAGCGTAGTGGTCGAGTGGTTAGCGTGTCCGACACGTAACCTTGAAAAGGTCAAGAGGTCAAGAGTTCGAACCCCGGCCTTACCACTATGTTGTGTTCTTGAGCAAGACACTTTACTCGACTTGCTCCAGTCGACTGCGGCAGCTGTATAAGTGAGTACCAGCTTCTGCTTGGGGCTAATCTGCGATGGATTAGTGTCCTGTCCAGGGGGGGGGGGTCACAGTCTCTCATCCGCTTAACACTACGGAAACCGGAGATAAACGCCGGCCTTATGAGCCACTTGACTCGGGAAAGGATTTAGCTATTTTTTGTGCGAGACATGCACAATTTTTGACGTCACAACTATTAATGAAGGAAGGGTTAAATTCGTCCCCAGTCCATCTGCCATTACAAATTGCAAAATCGGGCTTCTTTTTTGCTCTAAAAACCGACCAAAATCCTTTTTGTGCTCAAAAGCTTAAGAGACTCTGTGTTTAATGCAGTGTAAAGTCCATAGAAATGAAAAAATAAATGTCGTTTCATGGGCACTTTAAAGATCTTAAAGTACAGAAATTTTAGGATGAACGTTTGCTTCACAGAAGGAGCACGGGGATTGATAAACGAAAACTAATATTCAGTTACTTTCAAGAACCAAAGAATTATGTAAAGATGTCTCCGGAGGCCGCGTGCATGTTTTAAGGCATACTAACACATTTTCTCTGGATCCCCACCAAAAACATTTTCGTGTTTCAAAAACACCAAGATTGAGCTCTATCTGCAATAATTTTTACACTGAGGCCATAGTTATTTATTTATGGACCCTAACCTAAACCTGCCTGTTTTAAACAAAATTTGAGTCACGGCTTAAAGGTATTCGATATATCGGGCTAACGTTACATTGTTAGTTCCAATGGTGTTTAACCAAACAAATTAATAAGTGCAGTTTCATCGCCTTTAACGAGAATAGGAACATTGTAATAAAAATGATGATACTAACAATAATAATACAAACGAGGATGGTGAAAGGCGGGGGAAATTATTAGAATTTTGACAAAACGCAAGTGAAATTATTTTCTAATTTCACGAGTCTGCCATTTGGTTTACCCATACTAATCAAAACAATAATAATAAAAATAATAATAATAATAACAAAAATAATAACAATTAAAATACTTAAAAAATAAGGACAATAGTATCAGGATTCCATTTGTATTTTTAAAGTAGAAAGAGGCAAAAAGCACTCAGAATAGCAGAGCTAATCAGTAACCTATATAACTGGTTTAATACAAACTATTTGGTAACACACTTACTACAAATTATTGAAGAACAAGGGAAAACAGAAAAAAGACCAAGAACTGAAGGCTAGTTACGTATTTTGAGTTGTTTGTAGAAAAAATATAACCTATATCCAGGAAAACAATCTCATTCAAAACATGTTGAGAGTTCTTCGTGTTTTCCGTGTTCCGAAGAATTCACTGGGCATGCGTTTATATTGCCTTCCAATGCAGCGGCTGCATTGGAGGCTAGCGTTTATACTACAAATTTATCATACACTCTTGTTTTTTAAACAACTCTGTTCAGTCAATCTGAGAAAGATTTAGCGCTTTTCTTTGAAAGAAAAACAAATTATATTTACAACTAAACACACTTCGACAGTTCAGTTTCTCACTGAGAACGCTTCCAACGATACTATATTAGGAGTCCTACTAAGGCAACCCTATTAACATAAAGTTTAAAATGCATTGAAAGGTTGCTGTGTTTTTCGTGTCCACGGATACTCTAGATCTGTCGAGGTACTGCAAATTTTACACTGTGTCTTCCTATGTTGCCGTTCGTTCACAAATAAACTATTTCTAGAAGAAAACCCGGTTTAACGGCATAACTTCGTACTGAAGACAGCATACCGACGAAACAATTCTGCGTGTACGTCTACGCAATCTTCTTTCGCGAGGTAGAACGTTTTGTCCCAGTTGAAGTTGCACCCCTTTGGGTTCTACCCGCGTCTCCCTGGGTTCTACCCGCGCCTCCCTGGGTTCTACCTGTTTCGCTTGGAAATCTTGCGCCACCTCGTTTCTGGGGAACGGAGCCTGGAGCGACTTTTTGCTTTGGTCGAGTAGAATCTTCTCCAGATCGCCTTCTTTCTATCGTGGTTTGTGGCTGCTTGGTTGCAGAAATGGTAGCCGTCTTTCCGTTGTAAGCATCCTGAAACACAGGTGACCATGACACAGGGGGATTATCGCCAGCGCGATTAGTAATCGTCTTGTGTGAGGGTCGATGGGGTCTACGAAAATCAGCTGAGTTATGGTTAGTTCGACCACTTGGGAAAAGTTCTTCGTTCTGGGTTGGTAGTCTGGTTCCAGCAGCTGCTTTCTATAAGAAAACAAGATTGTACAATTTCGGTGAGCAACAGGATTTGTTATAGCATACTACAGAGAGAGGAACCTTGCGAGATACCAGTTGTGTGGGTGAAGAGCTTGGTTGTTATTATTATTATCAATGTCATTACCATTACCATTATCATTAGATCATTATCATTAGTATCATCACCATCATCATCTTTATTATTATTAATTATTAATATTAATATTATTATTATTATTATTATTATTATTACTATTATATTATTGATATTATCATTACTAGTATCATTATTATTAGTATCAACACGATCATCATCATCTTTATTACTACTACGGTATTATTATTATTTACATCATTATTATTGGTATCATCATCAATATCATAATCTTTTTTGTTATTATTATTATATTATTATTTTTATTATTATTATCATTATCTTTATCACCATCATCAAACAAAGAAACACTAAAGCCACCTGCAGCCATCCATTCGCAACAGCAGCTCGTAAAGCGCATGCACATCAAGTTTAATTCAAAAACTACTACAACTCAAAACAAAACAAATTTTGAATACCTCGTCTTCAATATATCTACGATACAGTTCGAGCTTTATCAAAAATACCAATCTTATTAATGATGAAAAGGATTACTAACCACTTCCTCACTTCTTCCTCTGCTTTTGCCAACAGCAAAACTGTTAGAAGGTCCATTATTATAAATTCCGACATTCCTAAAAGCGATCGTTGGTGTTTCATCTGATTCTTCAGGCACGACACGAACTCTTGATCGCTCTTCAGCTGGCAATGGCCCACGATTTCGCTGCTGATTACCTGACAAGGATATCTGATTCCCTGCACCATTAGTTCTTTTCACTTCACGTGCAACTGGTCGTGGAGCAAAAGCGTTATCAATTACTTTCGAGCTACCGCGGGCAGCAGTACTATTTTGATAGCTTCCAATTTGGTCAATCTCAAAAGAGCTGATTTTGAACGCCCCTTGCTTCTTGTTTTTACTCTCTTGACTGCCTTGCAAGTTTCTTCTTGTTGGTTCCTCGTCTAGTGACTCCGGAATCAAACCCTCATCTGAATTAAACTGAGTTCGTGGTTTGGCTCTGGGTCGAGGTTGCGGAGCATTATTCAGCAGTGGGAGCGGATTTATGATTGTCCGAGTGCCAGACCCTCTGGCCACCGATGGGGGGCGACTCTGAGGGGCCATGTCACAGTTTGCCTGAAAAAATTGTGACAGCAGTATAAATTAAGCCTTGGTTAACGCAATGAAACGCTTGACTATTCTTCAGAATAATCCCCAGTTTCTGCAGAGACCTTCATTCTTCTAACAGGCCCACAGGTTAAAAGTCGTTCAAGAGAATATACACTCATGTCCCCGTTCTTCAAAACATGCGACGGGGTTTAAATTCGTCGATTAAGTTGGGTTGACTAGCACTAACTCAGGGGTATCACTTTAACTAACAACTTGATTTACTTCGTTTAGACTGTTCTGGTGTATACAACTGTACAGAGATAAGAGCAAAAAGAAAGAGGAAAAATAAGAGGGGGGAGGGGTAAGGAAGAGGAAGGTCCTTTCAGGACTGTCTCTCCCCTTTTTTTCATTCCTCTTGTCTCTTCTCCCTCTATTTCCCTCCCCTCGTCCCCCCTCCCATGACGTCTCAGTTTCCAACAATGGACTACAAAGTACAATTGGCTAAAATATAGAAACTACGGTACGTAAAAATTCGTCTAACTTATTTTTCTACGTGTTACGACATGATATTTCACACAGCTAGCCGGACCAAAAATTTACAATAACAAATGTTACATGACTGAGTGGGAGGTTCGGACGGACGGGGTATGATTATATAGCGTTTATATTACACCTAATTTCCACTACTAAGAAGATTGGTACAAAGTCTTCACTTGGATACCAACGTTGTACAATACATACCTGGTGTTGGACAAGAGCACTACTTGGCAGCAATTCGTTACAAAACTCACAGGGCAAGAAAGGGTCCTCCTCTGTAAACAGAAATATATTAGTTACGGACTTACAATCAAACCTCTTCGGAACTGCAATGGGAATGCTGAAAAATGTCTTATCCTCGCTGTGTTTTGGGTCAATCCCGTGTGCCTTCAGATGAGAAGGGGGGCGTTCAAACGTCGCAATTCTCTGACTTAATTCCTATAACTTCTTGGCTGATGTTGGACAGGGCTAACAACGACCGATTACTAACGTTTTCTTATTAGTAGTATTTCCACTGTGTGGTTCTTTATCTAATATTAATTTAAAATTTATGACCAAAAAGAAAAACCCAAATTTCATGATAACTTTACCCTCGAATGCACATAGGGGCGGGGAGTCACTTTGAGCCCCCAGAAGGTTTTACGAACCTAAAATCTGAAGCGTTAAAGCAATCAAAGTGAAACTTGCAGTATCTGCAGTCAAACTAAAAACTTATTTTTTGACATTAATTGGATGATGTTATCACTTAACATTTATGCAAAGCTTAATTATGAAGACTATAGTTTGAAGCAAAAATACAGTAATCCATAGTCTTGACAACAAATTGTTGTCCATTCAATTCCTCATTGTTTTCCAGTTTTAACTTGAAAATATGTTTTCTACAAATTTTGAAAAAAAACCTGCTGAGTTTTTCAGAAATACAATTCTGAGAAATACAAGAAAGATGACAGACACGTTAAGCAATAACTTCTGCCGTATAAACTTAAATGCTGTCATTAAAAGGAATAAAAGGAATAAATTTAGAAACATTAAATTTAGGAACTAGGCTAAAGCTAGTTCCATGACAAAGAACCAGTTTTTATGAGTGTTTTTCTTAAGGCTTGAGAAATGGGGTTCACTAAGTGGGAAAGCAGGTACACCTGGGTTGGAAGTCAACAAGCGCCGAAGGTGCAAGCATCGAGAGGGGTCTGGGGGCATCCTCCAAGAACATTTTTGAAATTAGAGTCCAGGAAAATGATGCAATTTTGTGCATCTGGTGACTTTAAAAAACTTGCCAGACGCGATTGCTGGGGAAAGGCGTTACAGCTACGGGGGAACGTCGGTACAATGTACCGGTGTACCGGTGTACCGGCCTTAAGAAAAACAATGTTATGTGTAAACATTTGGAAAATCTTGGGGTGATTGTTCTCAGGGATGACAACTACTCATCACAGCAAGTTCATCAACCAGCCTTTCCAGCCTTGGTAAGCAGTTTTTATTACTTGGGTGAGAAAACCTTAATAAAAGACTATGGAAGCAGGTGTGGTCCAAAAGTTAAGGGTAAAATATTCAGCACCTTAGCATGTTTCTTACGTAGATAGGGTATCAAATCCTGCAGTTTCATATTTTTAGCTATCATTTGACATCATTTCTATATTTGAAAGAAAAATTGAATTTGTTATTAATTTTTAAAAAATAACTATTAAAGATAATGATTTGCGACTAAGGGTGTAAATTGAAAAAGGGCAATTGAAGCCATCCCACTGCAAATCCTATGTTTTCAACGTTTCTTAAAAGTAATCAAGGTAATATCTAGAGTACCAAATAATATGGTTAAGATCTGATATTTTTTGGTATAAAATTTATGTGTACACCTGTAGCTGAACTTTTTAACTCCTCCAACACCCCCCCCCCACATACACACACACATACACACCATCCTTTCATTTTCTGGGAGTTTACCAACTGGGTTTTCCTCATGTCCAAGGCAGCATTTTAAAAATTCCAATGAAAATAATGTGCATCATAAACACCCAAACCAATACTATTTTCAGCATAATTATATCAAAAATTGTATTTCTAGTAAATGAACTTCGTTCCATGTGAGATTTCCTTATCTTTAACAACCAAATTTTGTTTCAGCTATATTGTTTTTATAAGTATTGTTTTAAAACGAAATTTATACCATGCAAAATTTCTCAAGTAATGGAAACTACAAGAAAAGATCATTGCCTGCCTTATCACACATACATGTAAGTTCAAATTCAAAGCCAAAAAATGTACCTGTATCTCCAAATCCTTGGTTCCACTCTGTTTCATCAAACTAAAGTATTCCGCAAAGGAACAGCTTTTAGTATTAATAAATTAACACTATATTGCAGGTTCAAAAAGAAGCTATGTAATACTGAAGATTTACTCTTTGAAATTGATGCATACATGTATGAAACTCGTTAAGATCAGGTATAGTTTACATGTACTCTAACTCAAGTTTCTGGGCTTTCACTTGTCATCGGTGAGTTAAAATGTTATACATCAATGGTTCCATGGGATACATGCAGATCGTAGTTGGAAGTTCATAGGTGTATAAATAAAACAGTAGTCTACTGTGGTGTTAACCCTTCAAGCCCCAAACACGACAAATGGTGTTATGGTAAATTCTCCCAACTGAGCTCCACTCTTTCTATACATGTATAAGCAGTTTGAGAGAATTTGGCTTTTCAACTTCAACAGCTTATTCTACTTGATCAATTCCTTATTTCTCATTACCTGTTATATAATTTGTTTGTGTTTTGTGAGGAGAAGTTAGATGTTGATAAACTGCCTGGGGCTGAAAGGGTTAAGAATAGCCTATTGTATACCGTGTAAAATCTAAAATATCTAAAAATATCTAATGATAAAACTAAAGTTATGGCAGTCTAGAGAATAAATTTTATGGTTTTTATTTAAAAAATACCACTTTGTTTTTGCTGAGTTAGAGTAAACTATATCCAGCTCTAGCATAGAAATACGCTATAGAGCACTCTTGAAAATCACTGAAGTTTCACCACTACATGCATACATGTGCATGTGTAGAGCAAACTGTACAACATAACTGGTAGTGGAGGGCTGAACTGCATAAATTGTAATGACACCAATGGTACAATTACAAAGTTTAGAATTTGTACTATTTTGACTATCCAAAATTCCATGACTTTCCATGT
Source organism: Parazoanthus swiftii (assembly GCA_025403585.1). Classification (NCBI taxonomy): domain Eukaryota; kingdom Metazoa; phylum Cnidaria; class Anthozoa; order Zoantharia; family Parazoanthidae; genus Parazoanthus; species Parazoanthus swiftii. Next base: position 7,465 of record JAOBYE010222210.1, on the reverse strand, counting down.
TTTTACTGTGAACAGTCATGCACATACATGTACAAGTACAGTCTCTCATTTTACTCGATCTGAATATTAACAAGCTGAAAAGAACTCGCAAGATAATGGATTAGCCAGGAGCTTTCTGACATGGGACTAATTTCAGCTCCAGGGATTGATTACACTGCCTGTCCCTCTTCCTTCTTGGTACAACATTTTGTCATATTTCAACCTACCGATTCTGTCCTCCTGTTATTTCTCAGCTCTCTTGGCTCTAGTTCATTGTTCAGAGGTGGTAATGATCTTGGGGGACTCCGTAGCTCTGGGTAATGGCCAGGGGGGACTGACAGATCCAGCTCACAGCCAGACTTTTAACAAAATTCAAAGAACCAAGTTAACATAGTTTTTCACCCTTTTAATTCTCCATCACACAACTATAATGGGTGTAACAAAACAAAGATAACGAATGTTTAGTCAGACTACATTGTATAAACAGATTTCACTGTTTAAATTAATTTTGCCTAATAACTTTAGAATAATATAGCATAACCAACTTGAATCCCATTATATATGTTGATAATGTCTAGATACAAAATGAACTGGCCCTGCTAACCAGCATTAAAACTTTTTACAATGAAAGAGAAAACAGAATGATTTGGCAGAGAAAGAAAAGAAAAGGGAAAAACTGAAGATTGAAGAAAAAAAATTATGTTCAAGAAAATTCCAGAACTCTAATGAATCAGATATTAAAGGTTACAGTAAGACACTATTTACATGTATTGAGGTTAACACAAATACATCCGTAGGATAAATCTCTATGGTAACCCTCACCACAATAGTCTAGTCTTTTCAAGAAATGTGTCGGTTTTTTTAAGTCCTTTGAGATAGTATGTCAGGAGACTAGACCAAGAGATTAACATCCCTGGACATCCACAGAAGGTGTTGAAAAAGAAAGTCCTACAATGTTCAACCCTTTACCAGAATGGGGCTTGAACAGGGAACCTCCTGGTTGGCAGTCAGAAATATCACCAACCGTACTTAACTCACACACACACACACATACACACACACACACACACAAACTCAATCATTAAAATGCGTTCAAAAGCTCAATTAGTACAGTACCAACCTGATGTTGTGTAAGTTCACTGGCAGGATAAAGATTACCACAAAACTCACAAGGAAGACACGTTTCTTCAAGAGCTTGGTATCCTAGTGAGTAAGCATTACTGGCATATCACATACATGTGCAGCAAATATATAAATCAGTCAGATACTACAGATACTTCATCATAAATTTGAAAACTAAAACAATGATGGGGGACATTGCCGATTAATTCACATAATTTAATGTGTGTGCTTCGCATTCAAATTAAAATCCCTACAGCCTATAATTTTAAAAGTTCATAAGTAGAGTCTAAGTTTTCCTTAGGAAACAGTTTAACTTGTATTTTACATGGATATATTTACAAACATCTACTTTTTTTTTAATTGGCATCTAAATGACCAACTACCAAATTCTTCCAAATTGTTGGAAATACTGGTGTCAGGTCAGGGACTTCTTCAATAAACAAGGTTAGCCCATTTATACAGTACATGTACCTTCAGCAAATGTCCCTGATGGGGAACTTGAGACATTTTCAAAAAATGGATCTCTCTTTGGAGCTACAGTTGGAATATCAGTATACCCATCGTCATTGGCTCCATCAGTCTTTTCTCCAAATGCTGTGGCCAAATAAGCAGCAAATAAAAAATCATCTTCAATTTGCTGATCTATGACGCCTTCCCCATCGGAATGGACATTGTTGCCGTAAACTGACGACTGATTAGTTTTCTTTGAGACCTTCTTTTTACTCTTATTTTTTATGGGTTTAATATCTGGGAATGTTCCTCTGCCTCGTGCAACAACGTTGTTTCTCGGCACTGGTACTGGCCGGACATTGGGTTCCTCCCACAGATCAGTGTTTCCTGTTGCCAAAGAACTATCGCTGAACAACCTCCCCCAGTCGCCCTGTTTCCCCGTCAGCAAAGCTTGAAAATGGTCAAGGCCTAGTTTATCAGCACCAACAATTCCCATAGACCTTAAAATTTCTGGGGAAAATCCAGGAAATTCCTGGTGGTTGTTATCGTCAGGGGGGGCTGGTTGCGGCTTGGGTGCTGCTGGTAATTTGCAGTCACTACTTGTGTGAGTCTCCAGGTCTTTGAACTTTATGTATCTGTTACATTTCTCACACATTTCAGTTCTACTGCCGCAGTATTCTTGGTGGCTGCCCATCTCAGAGAATGGTAGTTCCAATTCACAATAACTGCAAGTCACTTTGCGGGAAGGACACTCATTTTCCTGATAGATACAATTTAAGCACATTGATTAACTTGAAGGCCAAGAGCACCCTCATCATGATTAAATCAGTGAACTAGACATGCCGTGGCTCTACTTCTCACTTGTTAAGTTGTTCTAATCAGCAAGTCTATCCCAAATACAACCGGCCAGTCTACCCTTTTAAAATAACAATAACAACAAAGTAGTAAGTAATATCAATTTTAGCTATGTGCCTTACAAAATTTCATATACAGCACAAGTCAAGTCTGTCCCAAAAACAAAATCTTTCCAGAATACATGCACTGTACATGTATAACTCTTCCTTACCAAAAAGAACAAACATACTGTAAGACTAATCTAAATAAAATATTACACGTAAGTATTTTCCAAAAATTACAAGTCTGCGCCCCTTGTGGCTTATAAACAAAATTGTTGTTCATTTTTCACGGCATTTACAAATAATGCTTTACTTTCTTTCAATAAAGTTTTGTTTTCTTTTTCAAGGAATCTTATTTGCTGAAATACATTTTATGTTGTTTTTATTCTTTGGGCTGCAGGTTCCTTTACTGTGCATGGGGCTTACCCTGGAGGTCCTTTTTGTACCTACAGTGCATTTAATAGCCCTCTTGTCAGCTAGCTGACTGTTTTTATTCTTGTGTCTATTTTTTTCCTAGCAAATTGTTCCAATAAAGTTAAAGAAATTCATTTCAACACAAGGATAAGAATCACTCAAACAAAACCAAAATGCCATGCATGAAACAGGTAAGACCTGCAGGATATAGTTGACACCTGTGGACTCTTTCTCACCAATACCCTACCTGATGTTCCTCTGGACTCTTTCTCACCAGTACCCTACCTGATGTTCCTCTGGACTTTTTCTCACCAGTACCCTACCTGATGTTCCTCTGGACTCTTTCTCACCAGTACCCTACCTGATGTTCCTCAAGTTGCATCTTTTCCATCTGCTGTCCACATTCACATTTGATCTGCAGTTAGAAGACAGAATGAGCTAAAGTTCTTATACAACAACCAACCAATAGTCCTTATACAACGACCTACTGTCACTACTCTAGAATTACAGTATGCATGTCACCATGTTCCTGAACTTAATTACTGCTCCAGAAACTACACTGACAGTGTAGTTCTAGAGCTGTGAGTTCTGAGATTGTATTACAATCCCAGAATCCACAGCTCTAGAACTAAACTGTATAGAAAGATTGTATCTATATAACTGTACAAACAACCCCAAACTGAAGTAAATGCTCTAAGGAGTGTTTTACACAATCCATTCATTATTAAGTGTCTTCTGATAAATATTGTTCTGGTATTGTTTAAGTACTAGATGGTTCCAGTCCTCATTTCATTTACAGAGTGGTGAATATATAGAGAAGCTGAGAAGCAGATAAAGACAGTTGATATGTGAATGAAGAAATATTTGTCCTTGGTCTTGTGCTTGGCAGATTTCTGATAGTATTAATCGTTTCATTAGTAAATTTTGACTCATCAAGTACTGGTTATATAATTATCATATAAAACTGTGACATCAGGCGTTAATCAATAAAACCTGATTGAAAAAAAAATAGTACTCATTGAAAATTGTGTTAATGATTTAACTGATCTAGCCTGGTTGATTAAGTTTAACCATTGGTTAGAGAAAAATTAGCCCATCATTACTGGTATTGTTGAAAGATCTGCTTTTGAGCAACAAAAAGTAATCCTTGGTTAAATTTAACCTCTGGTTAAAAATTAACACATGCACCTTCAGATAACTGGAGCCAGATTCTGGAAACTCATAAATATGGTTTTAGAGTGTCCAAATCATCCCAATTTGGGGGTATGCTATTCTGTCCGATGAGAAGAAAAATGGCTGACCATGAACATTTGGCCACCATCAGCCATAGCCAGCCAGGCTTGGCCATGACAGGCCATGCTATTAGCCACAGTTGGTCAGTTAAAAAGCACAAAATCAACATCAACAACAAAAAATCATACAACTACACAGATATACATCTACATTGATTTCACAATTTATAATAATTAAACAAATCCTCCTGTTAGTTTGGATTTCTTTCCCCAAGCTCATGGCTTTATAATTTTAGCAAATTGATGTCTCACACTGTAGCTTCAGCTACCAAGGTTTCATAGCTATAACCAGACCAGCTTGGCAGTAAAAAGACTTCTCTTAACCTTCAAATCAAATAGTACAGGTAGTGCAGCAATGTTGTCAAATACCTTTGCATGATACTCCTCAAAGTGATCTTCTTGCTGGGAGATGGCAACTGGTTCTTGGCATTCTTTACAGAGCACAATGTTCCGCTTGCAATGAGCAATATGCATGACATAGTTGATAGCAGGGATGTCACGTTTACTACATTAAGACATGAAACAAGCATTCAGTATTGTCCTTAATTATAGTTACATGTCAAGCATAGTTCAGTTGTTTGAATCAAATGGAGAAATCTTTTGCCAACATGTATACTTATTTATTCATTGATTTACATGTGGTGTTGCCACATGAAAAAATATATAACTGAAGAACAAATCAAAACATCCAATCACAGAGCACGGTGAGATCCAGACTCTGAAGTCTGATTTCACGCTTAACCATGACAGAAAAAAAATTTTGTCCTTTAATAAACAATGTGCCAAGAAAGTTGTGCTAATTTTGCTAAATTTTATTCGAAAAAAAAATATTTGAAAAAACTCTATCAAGGGCAAAATAAATTAAAGGCCTATTTGCACTAGCGATTTTTGATGCAATTTTTGGCTCAGTTTGCAAGGCAATTTTTCTCGCTGTCAAGATACATCAAACTTTGAGATTGTTCAAAACATTGCAAGGTTCCTAGCTGGCACCCAACTCACTGAAATTACAGGTGCTTTATGTGTAATAAATTGTTATTATTTATTTATTATTATAAATTATTTATTTTGAAAGTAAGAATGCAAGTGCAAAAAATATTGCAATGGGAGTTGTGACAAAAACTGTGCCAAAAATTGCTAGTGTAAACTGGCCTTATCTGGCCATACTGAACTTTCATCAAGCATTTTTGGCAAAAACACTTGTCTACATTGAGTACTACAACTTATATAAATTTTCTAGTTACTGGTTAGAACTAGGAATTTGTATCTACATACATTTAGCTGAAATACTTTGTAGTTTATTGGGTTTTGTTATTTGTGAAAATATTTAATAAATCAACCAATAGTTTGAGTTTTATGTACTATTAAACAGGAAGCAAATATAATTATACAGCTTATAAGAACATATTAAACATTTTGTGAAAGTTCATTCTCAGGGGAAGCCCGTATTTTTTAAAGGCTTGTGATGCTATGTAAGCATGACATCGTTATAATTAATAAATAATATTTCTCTATTCACAAGACAAACAATTGTAACCTGTTTTAATTATTAGTTTTAAACTCTATGGAACTTTCCGTATTACAACTAAGGAACATGACTGAAGCAAAGCGATATTTACTAATAAAAATAATGTTCAATAAATACATGTATATTTGCGACTGGATTGGCTGTAGTGCAGTATTTAAGATACAGTATGTTATAAAATTATACCAATGTTTTACGAGATTTAAGCAAGGCAAAACAATCGTAACCAAACAATACTATGACCCTCACAAATACTTTGAAAGAAACTGTTCTTGTGTTGAACTAAGCCAAAAAGAGTCGGAATAAACCTTATTTAGACTTTCATCATTAAATGACACCAGGCAAGTTGCTGATAGGTGCATAACTATCAACAAGTTTTCTCTGCCATCTTGGTTTATTAAACCACACATAAGGAGCTTACACCAAGTACAGACAATAACCAATTGCAACACAAAAATAAAACTACAGTAAGACCAGAGCTGAAACCTCAACTCCGTGCCTTCGGCCGAAGTAATGACATCGGAGCAAAGCCTATAAACCAAAAGTCTAGATATATCATGTGTATTGGCCTTGGATATGTGATGGCATTGCCCAAGAAAGTACATTAAAGCTTTATACTGTGCTGTAAAAATTGCGGACACTTGCAAATTTTGGATGGTTTTAACTTGGAACACTGTTCTTGTCCAAAATAATGAAACGCTTTGCAAGGAATGTTGTTGTCTCGCATTTTAACAGAATACAACTCAAAGCTCAATAACAGTCGTAAAGACATGTTGTTAGTCTCTTGTTTACTGACTACCGATAAATCCAATCCACTTTTCTTTTAACTTGATAAAATACATCAGTCGACATTCAGCAACTTTACAAGTAGCAAATAAGAAACCGTTCCTAATTTTTCCATGAAGCAATTTTAACCACATTACATTAAACGATTTCAAAGACGGTACGTTATAAAAACTAAGTTGATCGTAAGTTGTAGATTTGTCGAAATTGGCCATTTTAATCTAATTTTTTACCAGATCCATGCACTTGATCCATGATCAAATCAGTAAACTAATATCAACAAAAGTAACGCGAGAGTTTGGGCTACATAACAAGAAGTTCATAAACCCGTTTTTTAAACAAAAAAACTTCTCGGAAACACCAAGTAAACCCCTATTGTACTTAATATGCAATCTTTTGTCCTTACCAGTTTGAACAGAAATCTGTTTTCTCATCGTCTGCCATGATGATGCGATTTGATGATCTCCAAGACCAAGGAAAGACTATTAAATCTTTCCGATTTCGAACACCAGTTTCACTGATTCATCCACCTTCAAATGTCTATAGTTAACATCAGCACGATCTCTTAGCTACGCAGTTCACTTTCTATTCTTCATTTTAAAAATAACTGCCAGCTCATCCTAACAACAACTTTCAGTTTTGTGCTCAATCGGTACTTTCCCGAGTTTCTTTGCTTGTTTTCACTTTCGATAGGTAGTTACCGCTGACATTGAGTTCCAGGAAGCTGCAGAGACTCCACCCCGGTAACTACTTCGTGTATGACAACACAGTCATCGGCAGCCACAGGCAGCCGACAGGGCGGAAAAACGCAGCGCATGCGCAGAACAGGTATGGAATTTGTGAGAAACTCGTGTCAAGCGTGGATCTCGAGAGCGCGGAGCTGCAAAATGGTGCACAGACTTTCATTGTCAATAGACTGCGAAACGTCCTTTCCTTTGTCCGGAAATCGAAGTTGCAATACGTCAACATAAACAAAAGCTTAGTAGCCGTTCATGACATTTGTTTTG
>JAOBYE010222099.1:0-16972 GCA_025403585.1 Parazoanthus swiftii | reverse complement strand
AATAGCCCAGTTATAAAACAGTAGTCTGGTATAGAGAATGCCCGAATAGCCCAGTTATAAAACAGTAGTCTGGTATAGAGAATGCCCGAATAGCCCAGTTCCAAACTACATTTCAGTTCTCGGTTGTTTGACAAATCTCGCGAACGATAAAGTCTAGTGTTTACTTGGTAACAAACAGACTCGCACTTCTGTAATTTCGCGTCAAGAAGATCTATGGTACATTAAGTTACAAAATTAGTGAACAAGTTCCATTTTGGTCAAGGAAAAATAGATCAGGTCTATGTCCGTTGAGTTTGAAGGTGGTTTTGAGAAATACTACCGAACGTTCTATTTTGGGAGAGGTGATCTTTTGATCAGCATAAAACTAACATTTACTAACTTTTCTCAGTAATTCGATGGCATGCTTTGTGTTTTGTCAGACCTTTAGGTTCATGGTAGCAATCAATACACAGGTAAATTCCAAAATAACGTGTTTGTAATATTGCTTCGCGACTAGTTAGTAAGGGAATTTAGCAATGTATCAGCTGAAATGTTTGGATCTAAAATGGGTAATGGGACCTAACCATTGACAGAGAAAGGAAGACTCTTCCTATGTACTCACCAAGGTTGCTTTGCTCATAATCTTCTCTTCAGTCTCAAAGTATACATCAAGTTTGCGAGACTACAACAACAAAACAAAAGGTCCAACGTTAATTTACTGAAATGCAGGATTGCGGTGGGGTGGCATGTGCAATACTAGCGCTCAGCACGTGTGCACACAACTGCAATGTTCTTGCAGACTAACAACAGGGGATTCTTCAATTATTTTACGAAACTGCACGCTCCAGTTGAGGGTCCCACTCTCACAAAGACGAAACGCATCAGACACACCTAGGTGTTTCACCTTTCTAACAATGGAGACCGAGTAAATCATAATGCAGCTAGGGACGTACTAACACAGATGAGGCGGACGAAAACCGAGCACCAAAGGTTATCTGGGACAAACTCCGCAGATGATTTTGCAAATCAGGTTCCCAGAAATGATATTTCAAGCATTTGAGAGCATTTACAATCAGATCTAATCCAATGTAAGTCAGAATCAAGGTGTGTTTGGAGGTACTTTGATCTGATCTAATGTTAGTCAGAACCAAGGTATGTTTGGATTTACCTTGATCTGATACAGTGTATGTCAGAACCAGGGTGTGTTTGGAGGTACCTTGATCTGATCCAATGTAAGTAAGAATCAAGGTGTGTTTGAATTTATCTTGATCTGATCCAATGTAAGTAAGAATCAAGGTGTGTTTGAATTTATCTTGATCTGATCCAATGTATGTCAGAATCAGGGTGTGTTTGGAGGTACCTTGACCTGATCCAAAGTTAGTCAGAATCAGGGTGTGTTTCGAGGTACACTGATCTGATCCAATATTACTCAGAATCAGGACGTGTTTGGAGGTACCTTGATCTGATCCAAAGTTAGTCAGAATCAGGGTGTGTTTGGAGACACCTTGATCTTATCCAATATTAGTCAGAATCAGGACGTGTTTGGAGGTACCTTGATCTGATCCAACAAAGCAGTAGCAATGTTTGTGTGCATGTCGATCAACCTCTTCTTCTCAAGAAGCTCAGGGAGAGAACTACAAAAACAACGTATAATTTAAAGTTGTACTCTAAATATGTTAAGCATCACATTATGTTTGCGCCGTTGTGTACACTTGTAATCAAAATTATTTCTCGTGGTTATTCCGCTACATAAGCCCAAACTGTGCTAAGAGCCTTCCTGGCTTAGAACTGTAACGGGAAGGGAGCCACACCGACTTTTAAGTCATAACTGAGTTATGAGATACTGAGTTTTAAGGTACTCCGAGTTTTGATCCACACTGATTTCCATGAATGAGCAATACTGAGATATGAGCCATGCTAGGACTGGGTTTCTGTATACTTAATTTCATCTAAATTAAAAATTCCTAAATTCACAGGTTTGATATATATCAACACAACGGAAGAGCAAAAACGGCTCAGGTGACAATTTATCCCGTCCTTCGCAAAACCTCTGGGCTTTTACTATGCAGCCAACACATTGTTTTTATAATCCAAGTTGAGTGTCCTCTCTTACCGTACTTTTGACTACCAAAGAACCTTAATCCAAAATGACAAGAAAAACCAGTAATCTATTCAGGGAGAAAAACACTCCCCCCTCCCTTTTTGGACTCAAAAAAAGTGGCCAGAAAGCTTATCTTTAGGTGAGATTGGCCCAGATTCATTGTTTTTAAACTGACCTCTTCAATTATTCCTCCCAATGTCAATGCGCAGCAAGAATATACGCACTGGCAAATCTTGTTTTCTTAGGAAAACTAAGTTCTGGTTCTAGCTCTCGTATCTGGTACTTCTTTTTACCAAACCGTGTGTAAATTACAGCAGACAGTAGAAGCCCTTCACTGTCAGTATCTACAATCTTAGACAATATAACTGGGCATTTTCGTTGTCTCTCCCACACAATGCTCCTTTGTATGTTTTGAAAACCGACAAATCAAAGAAACAGGGGTGCAGGAAGCAAGTTTCCTCTATGGATATCCAAAATAGTTTGGTTTATATTGTACAAGTAGCTAGCAAAAATAATCATCTTCACTACAGGAAAACTTGTGTAGCTGTTTGACTCAAATATGTAAAGGAAAACTGTCAAAGGATGTGTTCCAAACTACCATGTGTAAATAAACATATTTTAAAATTAATGTGAACCAGCACTTACGGAAAGTTCTTTCATTTCTGTTTTGTTAACTTCCAGCTGGGGTAAATAGATAGAAAGCAAAAAACTAGGTAGCAAAGTTTTAAAAAAAGTGAAAAAAGAAAGTGTGGGTGCTTACCTTACTGCAGCAGTTAGCTTGGCCGTACTATCAGGCATGAAGCCTTCTGCTGCACCATCAACACCTTCATCAATACCCTATCACACAGTAACAAACAGTTAGCTTGGTCGTACTATCAGGCATGAAGCCTTCCGCTGTACCATCAACACCTTCATCAATACCCCATCACAAAGTAACAAAGAGTTAGCTTGATCGTACTGGCAGGCATGAAGCCTTCCTCTGCACCAACAACACCTTCCTTCATCAATACCCTATCACACAGCAACAAACAGTTAGCTTGGACATACTATTAGGCATGAAGCCTTCCGCTGTACCATCAATACCTTCATGAATACCTTTGTTGACGGCTATTTAGCAAAAGGATACTAACTCTGGTAACTCTAGGTACTCAAACGTAATGTGAAATGATGCCACAGACGACAAAAGCAGTTTTTGTTTTCTGTTTCAAAATGAAATGAATTAATGAAAACGATCGAGTCTCTCCAAAACGTTCTTTGCTTTTTGCGAATTTTCACATTGTCAATCTTTATTGTTTTTGCATGTTTCTTATGGTTTTGAAGCCGTTTAAAACTAGCAGATTGGACATTCGACTTCATAATACTTCTGAGATGTTGTAACTAGATTATACACTTTTGCCCAATCATACGCAAGTTCAAAACGGTAGGTAAACGGCCGAGTATTTTCAGATTACAGCTTTTTTTGATCCCCTTATGAAAATACCCTCGAAATGTTCAGCTCGGTTGGCATTGGACACGTATGTTTGCGGTAGATATTTTATACCAACAAGCTTAGTTTCAGATTACTTCAAGAATTTGGATGATAAATCGAAATTATGCGTGTAAATACACTGTAGATAGCATTCTTGCACTACTATTTTTGGCATCCTGCAACCTTCTTTCAAGACACAGCTACAACTAAAGGTATTAAGAATGCATGAAATCACATTCATAACATGGAAATTCAGTACGGTTTTTTAACTGACGTTTCAAAACAAATCATGAATGACTGCTTTACGAATGGACTAAATGATTATTCAGAAGCCAAAATTAACAATGTGAGTTAATGCAGCACAATTTGAGAAGTTGAGTCTTTTTCCGGGCGTCCTGCTTTTGCGTGCATTTGTTATCTCTTGCTCAGCATTTTCCCAAGCTACTACGTGTTACTGATGCACTTGAAATTATAATTCCCATCATCTTGCTACCATTCATGAAGCCTTCATCATTACCCTGTCAGGAGGTATCAGAACCGCTTAGCACAGTTGCATGTAGTATCATCACACAATTAGACATGAAGCCCTTCAACACCATTACTATTGTGGATACCCTGCATAATCAATATCACGGATACCCTGGATTATCAACACTTTGCGGATACCTGCACCATCACTACCTTACAGATACCCTGCACCATCGATGCCTTACGGATACCCTGTCAAACGGTATCACAATCTCTTTAAGAACTAGAAATAATCTTGTTGAGAAACTCTGCAGATTATATTGCTAACCGTTCTAGAAGTGCTATATCTCAAGATGATCTGTAGCAATCAGTAAAGGGAGTATCTTACCATGACATCTTTGAGTCTCTTCACTTCTTCCTCTGAAGCCCGATACTCATCGAGTTCCTTCTGAATAGACTCTGCTACTGTGGGAAAAGGACTGCAACAAAGCAGAAAAATAGGAAACTTTACCTTAATAAATATTGAAGTAAAGGAAGTAAACTATTTGAAGAATCCTCATATAGCTCTCTGTGCAGTTACATTTCACCAGCCAGTAGTTTGCCCTAGGGAATAGGAAGGATGAGGATATCACGGAAATTTAGAGAATTCGACTTTTCAGGAAAATAAAAATTCGTCAACTTCAAAAAAAATTGACATCTGTTTATCGGTACTAATACAAAACAATTTCTAAAAAAGGCAATTTCCTGATCCAAAGGTACCGAGGCTATTGTCAATTCCCATCCATGAGTCAACCCCAAAACCCCTTCCCCCTCCCTACTAGGGCAAACAAGTGACTGCTGCTGTATTGTGTATAATTGCTCTACCTTCCTTTATGTGATATCCAGAACTTGTCAGAAGGATCAAGATTGTATGTTTTCTCTTTCACCTGTCTGGGTGACCTGTGGTGTGCATCCACTCCTTCCTGTGCTGTGGTAGATGTTTCCCTTACCACAACCTTGTTTAAATGGAATTCCTGGTGGATAAATAAAACCAATCACATCGGATACTCTCACCCATCAAATAAACAAAGTGCAAGTGAGTGGTATAACCGGTACAGCATTGACAGTGTGAGCGCTCTCACCTATCAGATAAACAAGGATAAGTGAGTAGTATTACAGCTATGACAGTGTGAGTGCTGGTACAGCTATGACAGTCAAGTGTGAGTAAAGTAATACATGTAGCTGTGAGAGTGCGAGTGTTATAGATTGTGCAGTATGAGCGGTGTTAAAGCTGCGACAGTTTGAGTGGTATTGCAGCCATGGCAGTGTGAGTGGAGTTACAGCTATGACAGTGAGAGTGGTGTTATCTAGTTCCTGTAGGACTATCACTTGCAATGATAGCGAATGTGTACACTTGTGAAGTACTGATGGAAACAATGTCGATCTTCATTGCTGTCATAATTTTGTCAGTTGCCACAGCTGTGTCCATTGGTGTCACAGTTTTGTACACACTGATGTGCCACCGCTGTCAGATTTGTCCAGTGTACTAAATTGTTAGATAGGTGAAGTAAACCTGCAGCATATTACGTAACTTACTAGAACGTCGTGTGAGAGAGCCTGGTATGTCCAGGTGTGGTGCAGGGGGGTACACAGGTCCATGTTCCGATCCAGAATAATTAATACTGGTCTCTGAAAACTAAATGTCAGAAAACCAACTTGTTTATTACATTCATTTACAACAAGAAAGGTTGTTTAACCTTTCAACCATTTGGAACAAAACCTCAAAGTACCAGATAAAAAATTATATCTTTTTCTCAATTGGGTACAGAAAAGAATTAGAAAAAAGCTCTACAAATATTTGATCGTTTTGGTATATGTACTATTATATTGTATTTAACAGCTTCAGACATACTGTACTTAAGATTAGAAAAACAAGTTGGTTCTCCATATGACAAAGCCTGGATACAACACTTTTGAAAACTTGAGAGTACAAAATGTAGCGTAGGGGAACCGCGACACCACATTAGGCTACCTTTGTCATAGGGAAAACTGTTTAACCATGAGTATAATTGTTTCTTTCATAAACTATGTCTTTACAACTACTTGGAACTTGTCCAAAATTTTCTTTTACTACAAAATTAAAGTTGAAATTCTCTCTAAATTGGTCATACGCCAATATTAAATATTGTATTTTCTGAAAAGAAACAATGTGACAACTCTATTAAATAATCTATGGAGGGGGACACTGGATAAAAATGTGCAGCATTCTGCTCTGCATCGTACCATGTTGCATATAACAGGCATAGTGCTATATCATACCTGGTACGTAGCTTTGTCACAACAGCAATGATATCAAGTCCTACCCGGTGATACTTTATCGTACCCAATGATGCCATCATACTGTACCCAATGATACTATATCGAAACCTGTTATGCTATACAGTAATGCATGATGCTATATTGTAACTTGTGATAAGTTATTATATCACCTTTTTCAGACCTATCAGATGAAGAACTGTTGATTGAGGCGAAACCTGGTTATTCCTCCAGGTGCCCATTTCCCATACTGGAAAGTGTCTTTAATTTTTTGATAAAAGATGTAAAAAGAGCCAGAAAAAAAACTGTCTCAACTCAAATTCAAGTGACAATCACAACAAGTGCCTTAATTATTAACATTTATACATGTATATCAATTGTTAAATTGTAATTATGTATTCTATACCTTGCAATAATTTAAGTTACAGATCTATAGTCTGTGATATGTTAATCTCAACATATGCAGGATTCCATTAATTTAAAAAACCTCTGTAAATTCATAAGATAACTAATTTTTGTATAAATATTTGGGCAAATAAACCTCATCTGCTCCATTACCTAAACTGTCCTGATGGTATGTCAGTGGTGAAGAGACTGTTTCTTGCATCTCGCAGGTTCTCTCTCAGCTTCTTATCTAAAGCCTGCAAGTAAAAACATTTTCTTTAACCCTGTCAGCTGGTGAATACGGTAACACTTCCTGATACAGATCCATGGGTGGTTTGCATTGTTCCATAAAACCCCTTAAATCTAAGAAATACATGTATATAAGACGTGATTTTGACAAAAGTCAACCCCTGCCAGCACTCATCTAAACAGTAGTGGATTAATAGTGGAGACAAGTTTAAAGAAAACCCCACAATTAAACGGGCCACATAACCAATCAATCATTGCATATATCTTTTACAATTCATATACTATCTTTATCATCTGGAATGGCAACTAACTGTTTTCTGTTCGGTGAAATTCATGCCTTGTTTTAAACTAGGAAACATACTACCATGTTTGATCAAGGAAGCACCCACCATCTTACAGCAATAAATCTACAAGTAGCAAACGTCGCCGCCATTGAAATGGCAATCACTGCACCAAGAACATACTTGCCATAAATGAAGTCAGGTATTTCTTGATTTAAACTGAATTCATTTTTTTAAAACTAAATTTGTTGGTAATTGTTATATAAAAGAAGGCTTATTAACATCATGGTAATCATGCAAGCCAGTAAATATGAAGAAAAACATTTCAACTTTCAAAAAAAATAATAGGAAGAGGCTCAGATAATGATCAAATGTTGTACCTCAGCAACCATGTCAGCAGCATTTCCTCTTGGACATCTGATGATTGGAACAGTTCCTGTCACAACCAAAATGGAACCTTATCTAAAATAGTTGTCATGGTATGAAGGGATACTAATCAACCTTGCAAATATTCCAATATTAGACATGTCAGCGTATTTCTTAAGAACAGAACACACTCAGCAACATTGTACCACCTTCTCAAGTGGTTGTACCACCTTTCCATCCAGGCAAGTCACTCTTTACTTACACAGCATCATTGTAGCATCTTTCTCTGGTAGTTCCACCATCTTTCCACCTAGACAAGTCACTCTTTACACACACAGCAACATTGTAGCAACTTTCTCCAGTAGTTCCACCATCTTTCCACCCAGAAAAGTCACTCTTTACACACACAGCAACACTGCACCGTCTTTCTCCAGTGGTTCCACCATCTTTCCACCTAGACAAATCACTCTTTACACACAGTCACATTGTACCATCTTTCTCCAGTAGTTCCACCATCTTTCACCCTAGACAATGCACTCTTTACACACACAGCAACACTGTACCATCTTCCTCCAGTAGTTCCACACCTTTCCACCCAGAAAGGTCACTCTTTACACAAACACAGCAACATTGTACCATCTTTCTCCAGTGGTTCCACCACCTTTCCACCCAGACAAGTCACTTTTTACACACAGCAACATTGTACCATCTTCCTCCAGTAGTTTCACCATCTTTCACCCCAGACAAGTCACTCTTTTCACACACAGCAACGCTGTACCCCCCTTTCCAGCGTTTCCACCCTCTTCCCACCCAGACAAGTCACTCTTTACACACACAGCAACATTGTAACATCTTTCTCCAGTAGTTCCACCATCTTTTACCCCAGACAAGTCACTCTTTACACACACAGCAACGTTGCAACATCTTTCTCCAGTAGTTCCACCACCTTTCCATCCAGACAAGTCTCTCTTTACACACACAGCAACATTGTACCACCTTTCCACCCAGACAAGTCACTCTTTCCACACAGATTTACATTGTACATGTACCATCTTTCGTTTCCTTGCTGTAAAAACATAGTTTTTGATTGACACTTTTCTCAAAGGATAACTTGTTTTTTCTAAAAATTGCCATAAAGCCAATCGAGTACCCCTGAAACTTATTCAAGAAAACAACATGACCTACCTAATGAGACAAGCAGGGAAAACAGACTGTCTACAACAACATCCCTCAGGTTTTCAATATCAGTGTCTTTGGCATCCGCTCTGTTCAAAGCTAGAACAAGATAAGCACAGAAGATGACCACAAAACCTAGTTTTTAATTATACAGTAAACATTTAATACTAATTAAATAATGGTAAATCAAGTTTTGAACATTTTTTTTTTGTCTGAATCAAACTTTTACCCTGACAGCATGAAATTCTTGTTCCAGCACAAACCTTTTCATCAACCCCCTCTGACAAGGACTGATGCATTTTTAAACGGCTCAATATGGTTATGTTTAGTGAGTGCACAAGTGGATTCCTGGTATTCATACAATCATGTAGTTTCACTGTTTGAAAGCAACTGTGCATACTGTACCAACCAGTCTAAATCCATTAGAGAAACAGGAAAACACACAAAACTAATAGTTAACTTTAAATAGTTCTGAGTAAGGCGTGCAATGTGCTAATTAATTGATGCATGTGCACAATGCTTGCTAGCGCGAGGCTCTGATAGTCAAAAGCAAAACATTTCAGACGTACATTTTGTACACCAGGGCCCAGTTGTACGAAGTGTAGATAACTATATCCAGTGGATAAATCCCTATCCAGCGGATAAAATTGGCGCGTTCTTGATTTTGATTGGATAAGGAGCAAATTTTATCCACTGACTAGGGACTTATCTGCTGGATAAAGTTATCCACTCTTCGTACAACTGGGCCCTGATGAGGTTGTAGAAAATAGGAATCCTTGGGAAAGAACATAGTTACATACTTTCATTTGGTTAGACTGTTTTTGAGCAGTTTTTTAAAAAACCACTTAGGTCCTGTCCAAATTAATGCGTTCTCGTTTGAAAACGCAGACATTTTGATGTGTTTTCACCTTCCGTCTACACTAATATGCTTAAATACAGTCAGCGAATTCTACGAAAACGCATCGATTTGAAAGTGCTGTTGAAAGTGAAGCCAAATGAAAATGTATACTTAATGTTCTAGTGTGGAAAATACCGAAAATGGAGACTTTTGAAAATGATGACATCAATCACTCATTTCTAGGTCTTATGTTGCGGAAATGGAGTGTGCGCAAAATTGGTGTTTAACGTCACACAACACACGATCATTGTTTTCGTGCATTTAAGTTTGGACAATCAAACAGGCTATGAAAATGGTTTCTAAGTAATGTGACGCATTTCAGTCATATGAAAACAGACATTTGAAAAAGCATTAGTGTAGACAGGCCTTAAAAAGGGTCCTTTAGGGGCCACCAAAAATATGAAAGTAATGGCATATAGAGTACACCCGAGTCCATTTCCATCTAATTATTACTGTTATTAGTTCATTTGAAAAAGTTAAAATGAACAAAATTTTTAAAAAACGTCAAGTTTGGCTTCAAAAATTGGGTAACGTTTGACTCAGACAAGGGATTGACTTGTACATGAGTATTTTTACATGTATCAGTATGTATATGTACAACTTATGTATATGTATATGTATATGGAATAGACTTATACCACATTTCTACCAAACACTAAACATAATTATTTAACTTTCTTGGTACTGTTACGTGTTTATAGGTTTTCAGCATTGTAAAAGAAGCAACTGAATGTCGTAACAATAAAGTAATTTGTTTGTACAGGTTTAAAGCCAGTCTGTCTTTTAAACCTGTCAAATTGTTTTTCAATCTTGATTTGTTGAAACCTGTTCTGCGATTAGTGTGAGAGCAGCATACATGCAACTCACATATTATGTAGTTTGAGTACAGTTGGTGAGGTGCTTTTTAATCCACTGAACAGATGATCTGTTTCAGCCAAAAATTGCAAGTTTTTATTCTACAGTGTTAGTAGATCATGATGAAGGTGTTGAAAGAAAACCTTTCCCTCATCCATAATTTGCAGCATTGGATTCATTTGGTGATATCATTCCAACTGGTAATACCATATTTGACCGAGTAAGCGCCCACCCCCCGCATGCAATAAAACTGGCGAAAGTTTGGGGGTGGGCGCTTAAACGGTAAGTTTCTAAAGTTAATTTGCATAATAATAGCCCTTTTCGAACATGAACAAACGCACGATTTGACCCTCAACTGGAGATTTTCACGGCTTCTGTTTCATTCTCTCATGCGCTTTCTGCAAACACCGTTTTCAACACGTTGTTTTCATTATGCCCGGTACTATTTTCATGTGAAGAAGGAATATTGCTTCGTAATTTTACGATCAAACACCGAACGCTATGCAAATTTTTTGCAACGCGATGAGAAACAGACTAGAGTGATAAATTAGCGATCGAGACAATTTGACAAGTTAAAGTTTTTCGATCTTTTGTTGACCACGGATTATCTTTTTACGGTCTATTGACGACTGTATTATAATACAGAGCTTTGTTTATTTTAAATCGCGGATTTATTACTGTTACTACCGGTATACCTTTGTTAAAAAAGTTCAATAGCTTCAGTTCTGCTGTGATCAAAATAAACATATCTCCGA
Organism: Parazoanthus swiftii; assembly: GCA_025403585.1. NCBI lineage: Eukaryota > Metazoa > Cnidaria > Anthozoa > Zoantharia > Parazoanthidae > Parazoanthus > Parazoanthus swiftii. Next base: position 5,697 of record JAOBYE010222099.1, on the reverse strand, counting down.
AAAGGTCAGCGTCGCGTTGGTCACGTCCTTCACGAAACTTTACTTTCGTTGTTAATTTCAGTCGCATTGTTCTGGCACCAAGCGAATGCAAAATTTACCAACGATTAAACATGCTACATTTTTGTTTTCGTATGCAGTTTATTTTCAGTGTTACAAATAAGATAAAGAATGAAGGGTGCAAAGCTGTTTTTTTAGCGAAAATCAACAATTACAATTGCGGGCACAAATAACCAAGCACAATTAACTCGTTCACAAATGGAATCTTGATTCCCAAAGCTAGGACGACTTCACGTCACGCTTGAATACTTTTATTGCAAATTCAAATATTAGCAAAACAACCCTTTCAAAGCTTTTGAAGCGGCATTAAACACAAATTTTTGTAGACTTTCGATAAAAATTTTATTATTACTACAATTTTGTTGTTACTGCAGCAGTCCTGAAAAAAGAATTTTACCACAAATGCTCCTTCCAAAAATACCCTGTGCAAGAACTTTCGTCTGAAAAGGGGGGTGGGCGCTTACTCGGGCATGGGCGCTTACTCGGTCAACTACGGTACATGTATATAGTTGAGTGAAGATTGGCAGACATCATTATAAATATAAAACTGTATACAAATGTAATATGTAGATAGAAGCTTGTGTTTCTGTAGATAAGAACATATTACTTCATATACTAATCCAGAAAACATGACTTAAGAGAGCTCAAAATGCCTGCAAGTAAAAATACAATCCAACTTAAAAAATCACCATTCTATGAAACACACTTCAGTATCTATAAATTATGATTTGTAATACTGCAGAGAAAGCAGATACTGTAAATCTTTCAGCTTTGAATACATACAGTCATGTAATTTAAAAAACAGTAATAATATCGGCCAAACCTTACCATAGTAAGATATAGAATCTCTGTCTTGAAATCGAATTGTAAACATTTCTTCCTCCAGTGAAATAAAATTTAAATACTGGTCATAAACCTGTTGAAACAATAATAATTTTATAATCAGGATGTTCATGCATTCTTTGTACAGTACATGGATTGAGTGACAAAGATAAAGAAAGATTTCACAACTTATTTAATATACTGCATGTGTACACTGCACCAATAAATACTGTCATTTTAATACTATATACATACATGTAGACAAAGTGTTCTACAGGAAAGTACATGTATCCAGACCACTTGTAGTTTAATTTATTTGAAGCTACAGTATATCCAGGATCACAACTAGTGTACTTGTTTCAAAGACACATTGTAGTTCTCACTATAGTTAATAGGGGTATTTGTTTCTGAACATTTTCTTAGTTTTTTTTCCAAAACTACCAAAAACATTGATTCTGAAAAGTAAATTACACATAAAGAAAGTTGGTGCAAAAACAGCCTATTAAGCGACAATTTCAAGTGTTTTTTTTAAAGCATATTAGGTAGTCTTCTTGATTCTTTCTTAAAGCACTGGATTTCCTACTGTAAGCAAATCTAATATAGCAAATAAGGTTTTTGTCTGACTTCCAAATTTAACTTTTAATTAATTTTAGTATTTTTTTGAAAAAAATGGTTGGACCCTTTTATACCACCTTAACAGTTAGCAAACTGAAAATTCAATCAACCCTGGTTATGTCAAACGGTCCCTGCTACTGAACTCCACCTACTGCAGAAACTGGACAACAACATTTACTAGATATATATGAATGTCAACTAAGAAATGATCCATGCTTAGCATACGTCTATCGAGTTATGGATGCACACAGGAAGTTGAGAGAGCACAAGAGACACACTTGAGTGGTAGGGGGTGAAGCCGAGTGCTTCTCTCGCTTCTCTAGTGCTCTCCCAACTTCCCAAGTGCATCTATAACTCAACAGATGCACAATTAAAGTATGGACCATTTCTTTTAGAATGTTGCCTCTGTCACTTTAATCAGTATTTATAAAAAAAATTACAGGTAAACTGATAATGTACAAACTTCTCCTAAACCGTTCTGAGTATTTTTATTGGTTAAGCGCAAGCATGCAAGATAATAGATACACAGGCATGCACCTATCAAAATATAGATGCACGCTTGCATGACACAAAAGTGTGCAAAAAATAGCCAGCAATGTTTTAATCAAAAATATTCACAAGCCTAGACCAACTGATTTCCACAACATCCACAACAATACAGGGAAAAACAAACAATTCAAAAAGTGTCATCAATTACAAACCTAAGTTTTCTAAAGATTTTTCAAAGATTTTTACAAACTTTGTGATAATTTTCCAGAAGTAATAACTTGAAACTCAAAACAAAGAGGATTTCTATTGCGCGGTTACAAAAAACATTCAACCTCCCCCAGGGAGGTCATACTGTAATATACTTCGTCTAAACAGCCAAACCAAACTTCAGACTTCTTCAAAACTGTCTCAATTAATCTAGTATCAAATGAACAAGAACCTCTTACTCTTGATATCTGTGTGACACAATTTGCTTGCAATGTGGCAGTTGCTAGGTCCTCTAATCGATGTCTTGATATTGCTGTGATGAAGTTAAGGTAATATGACTCATACAACTGACTTCGACAATCCTTGGGAAAAAAGGATTGAAACGTAGTTAATAAAGTTGGCTTGCCCTGAAAATCAACTGAAGACACATGGTGCTTTATTGACTAGTAACAAGCAAAGTAAAAGGTAACAAACACTTCAATATTTTCAAAACACTATCCATTGCAATGGAATGCCATAAAACTAAAAGTAACTATGTACCATCATGTACATACAAGCCTTGCATAATTATGTGTAGTTAAAAGTACTGTAGGGTTTGACTACTTATTGAAACATAAACATCAAAATGTCTTTTAGAGAGTGCTACAAAGAGAGTTTAATTTGCCCTGCTTAGTTCAAACATATTGTCTACTGGTTCATAGCTACAGACGGAAAAAAATCTACAAGCTAGAAAACAAATGCATTCAAGATTACAGTTGTAGCTTAGAACGGCTGTTTTTTAACCTGAAAGTTTCAAATAAACACACAGCATAACACGTCATATTTAAGTAAATGTATGCCTGTATAAATATAAAACAAATGATGTATTATAATAACAGAAAACTTACTTCTTTTAATTGGAAAAAAACATTGTTATGACTCCAGTGGAAATCAAATCTATGACTCTTTGGTTACATGTCTGACTGTGATACCACTACACCATTGAGACAATCAGCTTAAGACTCTGCATGTTAAGTGCCGACAAACACAAACTCTTAAACCTACTGTACAATACATGTATACTGGTACAAATGAATACAAGTTAGAAACACTAACTAAAAACTAAAATTAACTGAAAACAAAACTGAACTGCAACACATATTAAATATATGTAATTATGACTATATGTGAAGGTGTAAGTCAACCTTGACATAGAGTGCTCGATGCTGTTGTGGCAGAACAAAGTATAAGCAATTTTCTGTATTGGAGTATTTTAGCAACCGCCCCGGCCTACAGCAACAAAAGCAAACGATGCCACTTATGCCTCACAGAAAAGCTTTATTTAATCAAAGCCAAGAAGCCTACACTACTAAATAAAAGAACAGAACTCATTTCTAAATGCCGCCACGAGAATAAGTTTTACTTAGCTAATTTTGAATTGAACCGCCAACAATAGACCTATAGAATTTATATTTCACACATTGATAAGTTTTGCCTAGCTAATTTTCGCATGCCGCCAACAATAGACCTATTCAACATATAAAGTTTGTAAATATATCACAATAGTGACCTAATTAGTCAGTTATATAATTTGTATATAAGAGGGTATGTTTTTTATTGAATAAATATTCTGTCTGACGAGCGCGTAAGCGCGAAACTCAGAGTTACAGAAAAAATCTGTCTATGAGTCATCTTTAATACAGAAAATTGCTTATACTTTGCTCTGCCACAACAGCATCGAGCACTCTATGTCAAGGTTGACTTACACCTTCACATATAATATATATATATACATATATACCGCATATTTAGTACTAGAAGTTAGCAATGCTAATGGAGTGCTGGCATTTCACTAACTATAAAGATCAAAACATAACAAGTAGAATGTTTTTGTCAGTTCTAATCTTGTGGAAAACGGGTCACTCCACCCAGTACATTTGCTTAAAACTTTTGCAAAGTTTAAAGGCTGACTTCCTGTGTTGTTTCAGTCAAAAAAAAAAAACAGGGAAGAATTTAATTAATGTTACATGACTTACAGTTTACCATCAAAAAAGCCAATGCCAAAAAGAAAGCAAAACCACCAACAAATAAATAAAAGACGAATCTTTCTTGCTCAATGGTACTCTAGTTTACCCAAAAAACTGTTTGCACAGCAACTTGTAACCAGTCGTGACTGAGCGAATCCCAGAAAAGATCCGGAAAATGACCAATTTCTCAAACCAAACAGGTGCAAGGGGCTAACAACTATACATTGTATAGGTTTTGCTGATGAACAAAAATTTATCATGACCAGCTATAATGTTGATTTTATAAAACTGCTCTGTCTTCTTATTCTTGTATAAAAATTTGCTTGATCATACATGTATTTTCACAATAAATTCATGATTGGTGAAGATTTGGATTTTTTATGATTATAAAATAAATATTATGCACATTTTAAATAATTGAACATTATTGAAAATTGATTGAATTATGAGATGTTCTTTTTATTTCTTTGTGAGTAAACTGTCATAAGTTTCTTCCTAAACAATAAGAACTTTCTACATTAATTAAATGTACTGTATATTCAGTGATACCATAAGATATTAATTTTTGCCTTGTATAATTCAACCCCATGTATAACTCAATTCCCCTTTTTGGAACCAAAAAATAGCAAATTTTAAAATTTCTGTTTTAACAAGTCAACCCTCCTATTTTTGATCATAACCCAGGGCTAGATGCCTTGGATAGTTTTTTGTTTTATCTTCCAAGATTTTAAAATGAGAGTTGATAAATAATATTGCAAAATTGATTCATCTTTGATTTAGAATTTTTCATCCAAATGGATCACAGCCGTAAACACAATAGAATGTATGCTGCTAATATATATAACATCCACTATAATTTTGTTCGTCTTTGTCTTTTTTCATTTTTGTTTCAAGTACAATCTTAAATGATAAACCAGCGCTTCTTAACAACCCCAACGCTGATCAGAAGGCTATATGCACCAGTGTGACAGGTTACGAGTCATAGTGTTAGTGCTTATATTATGCTGTATTTTGTCTTGTTAGAATAAAATCAATAACAAAAATCCAACTTCAACCTCTGAAAACAAACCAAGAGTGCATGACATTTATGTAATTGCAAATCTCTAGATGAAATAAATGTATATTGATGGTGATATGATGAATAGTTTCAGATAAATTTAAAACTAAAGGTGTTTAAAATTTAAAATTCTAAATCTTTTTTGGCTGGGTAGGTATGTAATACATGTCTGCTGTAATTTTTTTTAACTTTGAACAAAAAGTACTTGGTATATCTTTCAAATTTGCAGTGAGTACGGTACTGTAAAATGACTTTGCCATCGACGTCTTTCATTCTGTGGTCACTTTTTTAAGTGTGTGTATGCAAAATTGGTAAAATGTAAGTATTTATATCAGTCTTTTCGTTGATCGAGATTTATTTAGTGCTTCCCATTTTTCTATCCTGACCGCCTTCACCCGTGTGGGGGGGGGGGGGGGGGGGGGGGGGGGGGGGGGGGGGGGGGGG
>JAOBYE010221766.1:4775-16975 GCA_025403585.1 Parazoanthus swiftii | reverse complement strand
CAGTCCTGAAAAAACAATTTTACCACAAATATTTCTTCCAAAAATACCCTATGCAAGAATTTTCGTCTGAAAAGGGGAGTGGGCACTTACTCGGTCAACTACGGTAAGTGTAAATATGACTCAGATCGTACATACGACCCTGTTCACAAAACTTGTTTGACCAGTTCAGTGTTTTTCAGTGTTTCTTTTCAATGTCTGTGGTTATTTGTAAACACTTTTAGAATTTAAAATCTGTAGTTCCTGTGTTGTCATTTGGAATTCTAAGCCTTGCCTAGTAAGTTGGAGGAAAAAAATGAAAAGAAAGAACAATGACTCTCTATACTTGTGATAATGAGATGTTCTGAGGAAATTGTCACAAAAGAAATGTGCCTTGTGTGACAAAAGTTACTGTACAAGTGGCCAGAAGTCCTTTTTGTTCAGTTGCATTGTTTTAGATTTCATTTTGTAAGAGTGTGAAACTCATTAATGACCAACCTTTTAATTAAATGTTTTAAAGTTAAAACAAGTGACTGTCTGTTTGCGACATAAATAACTTAGTTATCAACATGACAATCTGCGTGTTCTGTTTCTTCCAATATTGACATCTTTTGTAAAAGCTGACCCATAATCTATGTACCAAAAATATGGGGCAAAAATCTTGGCTTACACAGGTGGATATGATACTGGGTAAATTATTTTAATAAAAGCAATGTAACTATCATAGGAGGGAAGACACCAGGAAGCCTGTCAGAAATTTACAACAGCCATGAACATCTTGGGATACCAGGCTGGTGAGTATTATCATGGGTAATTTATGGCAGGGTTTTTATGGGGAAAATCTGGAATGGAATTTCAAAATCTTGACTTTGAAAATTGGAAAATTGAATTTGGGCATGAAAAGTCATGGAAAATCAAATCAGTGAACTGAACAAACCAAATCAGCCCTAGGAATTTAGATTTTCAAAGAGTAGCAATAAATTGCTACATGTTGTGAGAAAATTCTTGCTAGCAAAACTTAATTCTCAGAAGAGACCTGACAGCACTAGTAAAACCTGTTTATTTCTATGTACATGTTCAATTTAGTTGCCATCTCCATTTCTCAACTGTCCAATAATTTATGCCAAGAAGTTTACATGCCTGTTTGAGGTTTTGCTTCAAATCAGTTTATTGGGGGATACATGTATGTTTTGAATGTAGTAGTAACTGAAAAGGTCAGTGCAAATATTGCCTTATTAGTATTAAAATACTGGAAGTTTCTTGTTTTTTTAAACTGTCATTTCTACTGTCTCCCAGGCTAACAAATACATACATGTAACAAATAAGTTTTCTTGTCGCTTTGTTTTTAAGTCCAGGAAGGGAAGGGAAGGTGTTTTAGCTCCTCTCAGTTGGTTATTGAAGTGTTAATTTTGTTTGTCAATTCTGTTCTAGATCTATCGTACAACATTGCCCTGTGTTACTACAGTATGAAACAGTATGCCCCTGCTCTCAAACACATTGCCGACATTATTGAGAGGGGAATTAGGGAACACCCAGGTAAGAACATTGCATCGTAGACCTGTGGCAGACAACAAAAATATGGTGTTTCAATGATAGTTCAGTAAGATGAATGTAAACTATCATTTTAATTTTTTAGAAAACCCAGAATGCATGGCCATACATGTTCATTATCAACTTAGCTTAACTTCTACAAGCAATTAAGACAAACTCAAAAAGTTGCATTTTATCTAGCGACTGATTTTGTAAGAAGTAGTTAACTAAAGCTAGGCCAAATACTTTTAATTGTAGGCTAATGAAACGTTGAGTTTTTATAAATTTATAATTTGGAAAATCAGATTGTTACGATTTGTTTCATTCATTGGGTAAAGTTAGTTCACATTTTCACTTGTCCGTTGAAAGGGCATGTACGTTTTTTTTTGGTGTGTGTTTTTGAATGGTTTGTTTCCTTATCAAGAACTAATGATTCGTGTTTGATAAACACAGAATTGAGTGTAGGGATGACAACAGAAGGGATTGAAGTAAGAAGTGTTGGAAACACCAAGGTGATTGTTAGTTCACAAATAACACACTTAGAAGTTTGAATTTTCAAAGCAGTTACAATGTATAATGTAAATGCTCATAAATTATTAGCTTTTGTCAATGATTTGTTGCGTTTAATCAACTACATGCACTTACAGTTACACGTATGAGGAGCGGGTCTTGTTACAACTTCTCGATTAACAGTTTTGAATTCCACATATATCGAAACATTAAATTATGTCATCATGGAAGGCTTTTTAAGTCAATCTTGAATTACAGACCTATGATTGACTCGTACATGTACCCTGTCGGTAGAGAAAAGAAGGAAAAAAAGAGGAAAAGAAAGAATCGAGGAGTGAAACAGTTTTTCACTTTTTCTCATCCCAATTTCCCTTGATGAAAAAAAAAACTCGTAACAGACGACCAAGTACTTACAAGTCAGGGTTTCATTATACCAGTAATCAACAGAGCTGAATAACGTCTGCGCATGTGTCGAGCGGAAGTCCCTTCCTCAGAACTTCAACCTGCTCTACGAGCTATTTATTCTGTCAAACGCCCTGTTTTACGCACAACCCTTTCCGGATCTTTTTTGTCTTTAAAACTCATTTGGAGAGGAACAAAGAAGTTGCGAAACAGATTACGACTTTTACGAATGCTCGACTTTATACGGCAATATTTGACTTTGTTTATAGCACTTAACCTGTAGTGTACAGGAGATATGTTGTGTTTCAGTTGTTTCTGAAGTATATGTGGAAGTATAAACCTACAGTTTCCAGGAAAACTGTTACTCTTAACAGAAAACCAATGACTATGTGGTCACGGAAAGTTTTAAAATTGCCGCCATTTCCCGTTTGTTGTTGTCACTCTCAAATACTGATCGCAGGCTCACGTGCATGTGCGGAGTTTTCACGAATCATAGGACACTAAATATGCCTACCTAATTATTAATTTTAGATTAATCGATGAATTGTCTTAAAGGTAATTATGTTTTCTTGTTTTTTTGTAAATCTTTCAGGTCTTACATGAAACAGCTCTGATAGAAGCTTTTAATCTAAAGGCAGCCATTGAGTATCAACTTAAGAACTGTGAGTTCTAATTTACTGTGCTAAATCTATTTGTGTATGTTACAAATTTTGCAATATGGTTAAACGTAATATTATGGTATTTAACATTTCAAACGGTTGCGTTACAGTTCTTATTGGCTAAATATTACATGTTTAGAAGTAGACTTGTGTGCAAACAATGTAACTAAAAAAATAAGGGAGGGAATGTTTTATTAAAAAAATAAAAAAAAACAAGAAATAATGCACGTTAAATAATCCTAAGAAACTTGATACAGCACGCGTCTTCAGTTAACAACTGAAAGTTGTTAACACCTTTTTTGTACAGTGTAAGGTCAAAATCCTGTAATGTTCACATTTGCAACACCGTATTTTTGTTTTAACAGTCGAAGCTTCACAAGAAGCCCTAACAGACATGCCTCCAAGGTCCGAAGAGGTAAGCACATCTTGAGTTGATCATTATAACGATTTATAAAGGCTCTTAACGTTTGAATTTCAAAAAACAGCTAGCACCAATCATTTCTACATTTCAAGACGATCAAAGTGAATGGTCATTTAAAGCCAGAGTGATAAGGAACAATCTTGAAGACAAGCAAAATGAATGGTCATTTTATGTGTTTTCGTCAACTGGCTCAAAAATTAGAGCGATGTAAAACACTAGTTTTTGTCGTTCTTCAAGATAAGCAAAATGAATGGTCATTTTATGGTTTTTCGTCAACTGTCTCAAAAATTAGAGCGAAATAAAACACTAGTTTTTGTCATCATTCAAGACGAGCAAAATGAATGGTCATTTTAGGGTTTTTTGTCAACTGGCTCAATAGTTTCAGCGATAAACGTCAATCTTTATTATTCTTCAAAACAAGCAAAAAGAATGATCAGTTTAATAGTTTTCAGTAGAACTGGCCTAAACTTTTGGACGTTCGTTGTTTTTCCATTATTTGAATTGTCTCTAGCGTGACAGGGGCTAGTGTAAAAGTGCTAGAATGTCATTGCAAAATAATCAACTGGGAATCGTTTTGTGCTGTAGTACTACATGTGTTTAGAACTAAAAAGTGATTTCTTCCTAGCATTCAAATTTTGCAGTGAAACATGTACCACGTGGACATTCTTTAGTTTCCCAACTTTTCTGTTCATAAATTGAAAAACAAAATTCAGAAAGCCGGGATAATGTCAATAAGTTTGGAATTTGGAATAAAGAAAATAGAACTTTGATTCTTACCTTCATATGCAATAACAGGCTTGCACAAGCAATCTTAGACCTTAGCTGACAGTTTTTGTGGTACTAGGCCACTATACCGAGAGTGTATTTTGAGTAATCAATACTAATACTGCTGCCCCTGATATCCAACTAAAGGAACTTGATCCAGTGACGTTACACAATCAGGCTCTGATGAACATGGAGGCAAACCCTACACAGGTACGTGTACATATTTGGCCTCTATACCGTCCTTTAAGCATGCATGAGCATGTACCAAGTACGCACGGTATCTTGACTATTACTGTCTGGGATTACAAACTCTGGTAACTTGAACTTGCCTTTAAAGAGTAGTTTGTTCGAGCTCGGCACTTCACACTTTACTGTGCGAAGTCGCTTAAGACGCATTTTTGTCTGTTCGATTAGCCAATCTAAAACGTAAATTCAGCCCTTGACTGTCAATGAATTTGTCTGCTTAAAGGATTGAGTAGGCCTCGTAAATATTTACCCATATTGCGCATATTTGTAACTTACTGTATGCACCGGAAATCGGGTAGAATTACTGGGTAACCCGGCGACATAATATCTTATGGTGGTTAACATCTTGTTTACTGAACATTAAGAGATTTATAACATGAAAGAATGTGCAAGCGCTACTCTGTATTTATCAGTCATTCCCTTTAGGCTCTATGATATTTTAACGATTCTTTACTGTTGCAGGGATTTGAAAAGCTGCAGTTTCTGCTGCAACAAAACCCCTTTCCACCAGGTTAGTACACTCGAGAAACGTGCTTGATGACAAACTTGGCTGTCATGCAATTGTGGTCAGTCGATAGATACAGAAATAGAGACTGACGTAGAAATTTTTTAAAGAAATACATTATTCATGATAATAATATGTAAAGTTCATTTCCACAGAAACATTTGGTAACCTGTTACTTCTCTACGTTAAATACCAGGTAAGGTTTGAATGTAAAAATGGTTAACAGTCATAGTTTATATTTGCTTTAGAACTGTGTGTGTATGTGGCTGGGGCAGATCCAGGGTTTTAGCGAGGGGGGTTCAGAATGACTTATGAGGTTCGAATCTTATAACTTTAACAAATATGCTACCGTTTTAGGCAAAATCTATGTGTTTTATGCTTTTTCCCCTGGGTTTGGGGCGGAGGGGGGACGGGGGGTCGATCAAACTTTGTTACCCCCCTGGCCCCACCACAGCGACGATGCAGCTCAGTCTATTTTGAAGTGTACATGTTTGTCTGGTGTGTAACTGGGAAATAATGACGAACCCGCAATGATTAACATTGTATGTGTTCTTGTAGTATTACGACCTGGCGGCTGACGTGTTGGCCGAAAATGCACATCTCACGTACAAGTTCCTCAAACCAGTAAGTTTTTCTTATTTTATTTTCCTAATAAAAGCAATTGTCCTTGCGATTTTTCAGCAGAATCTTGAAACCTTTAATCTGCTCAATATTAGGTTCGGATTCTCCTTCAGCAACAAGACTTTGCCAAACTTCCTCTAAACTTTGTCTTAAAATGAAAATAGATTAGATTACAAACGTATGACCAGAATTGACTATCTCTTAGTTAACTTAGTTTGTTTTTCAAGTGTGTCCATAAAAGATAAACTTACTAAATAACTACATTTAACTATATATTTAAATGTAACGTCGTGAACGCTGAAGAAAAGTGCACATTTTTGCACCAGAACATAGGTGACTATGCTTTTGGCAAGATCTGAGAATAATCTTCGTGGCTAATGCAAGTAACTTGCTACCCTAGAAAACGTCCAGATAGTGATATTTATTAAGTAGGTTTCAGATAAGACCATTTCTCTTGTCCTTAGTACACTGACCTCTTGACTGATGATGATTGTTCTCACTTTGCAGTACATGTACGATTTTCTGGATGCCATGATTACACAACAAACATCACCAGAAGAGGTTTGTGCGTTAGTAATTGGCAATTAGATTATGACGACTCTTGTATAAAACAAATGTATGGTGGGCAGTTACTCTTCAACTTTTTAGAACAATATTGCGCCTAAGACAATGGTACAGATGCCCAATCCATGCTAGGAGGTTTGGAGGGACGGTTAAAGTTGCAGTTACCCCTCACCATCGGTTTACTAGCAACATCAAAATGTTCTTCCAAGTCACCATTCTGTTTATGAACCTTGAAGTTATGAAAAATGATTTTTGTGTTTAGTGGATGTAGCATGTAGTGATTGTATGAAATCACTTAGTTGTGAGGTTTAGATGTGCTGGGTGTACACGAGAATCTGAGTGGATTTGGGTCTCTTCATAGGCGTACAGAAAGTTTGATGACATGGCAACCAAACAAACAGAGACACTCAGGAAACTTACAAAACAGGTCAGCACAACTGAGCAATCTTGTTTTATTCTCGTTACTTTTCGTTAGTACAGTATCAATGATGTACTGTAAGACAACAATTAATAGTAATCATTCCATGGACTGGTGGTGAATGTCTGTTGCTGGGCACTGACTTTGAAGAAAGAAATTGTTTTAATACCGTTTTAAACTAGTAATATGGTTATTGCGCACGTTTCTGACACGCATGACAATTTTGCAGTCATTTTCTGGCATTGTCATAGGATTTTGAAATATGTTTATTAAAAGAGTTCATTCACACGCATCTGGTCGTAAAGGCAGTTACGCAAAATTTACCGTCTTATGTTTTGTCAGTCCAGATACAAACATCACCCAGATTTAACCTTTAGCATGCACTAAACAAAAAGGAGCAGAAACATCTTTTCAAGGATGTAGCACAAACTCACGGCGTGTTTCATTTTGTTTATCAGTTTTACGTTTAATCAGAGTTTGAAATTAAGAGAGTGGGAAAATCTAAAATCTAAACTTTATTAAACGTCGTTACGCTGGAAGTGGTTGCCCATTCTCCCAAGCCAGTGGCTTATGTTTAATCGCTCGACGGCACAGATATTGGCGTGAAAGTCCCTTTTGTGAAGGGACGAAAACTTGAGAACCCAGAGAAAAACCCTCTGAGTCAGGAGGAGATCGACAAATCTCAGCCCACATGTGAAGCCCAGGGTTCGATCCCGGGTCCAAAGAGATCGGAGGCACGAGCACTAACCACTTGGCCATCTTGACTCCCCTATAGCCTGTTGATTTGACAGTTGACTAGTTGAACAACTCCAGAAATCCATTTAACTGGCTCGATAGAGCTGGTTAGCGCTTTTGAAGGTCTTAATAGATAAATTAAACTTACATTTACTTCGTTCAGTTCCAGAAGAATCAGGCTTGTTGTATTTTGGTTGGGGCGACTGAGTATTGAGTTTGGCTGGTTATATAGGAAAAATGCACATTTCGATTCCTTGTTTAACGTAACTACAGGTACAGGAGGCACGACAGAACCACGACGATGATGCAGTCAAGAAAGCCGTTAATGAGTATGATGAGGCTTTGGAGAGGTGAGTGTAAATAAAGACTCGGTTTGCCTCGGTTAATTAGCTAAAGTCTCAAGCTACAAACATGGCCGCCATGAATGTTCAGAGTGTTCTGAGTATCACCACTGGCTACATTGCAGGCTCATGAGCCACTGGTAACCCAAATCAATAGCAATATAACAAACGTAACAATGTAAGTTCTCGGTTGGGAATAAATAACATTACAGCGAGAAACACATTTCCATTGTCATACATGATGCATTGGTATCCAAAAGGGACCTGCATCTAGAACTTTATTACAGAAGCAGGCATGGCTCAGTTGGTTAGTGCGCAGTTCGATCCTCATTGACTCCAGTGTCGCTTCGACTTGCCTCTGATCCGTGTACTGTAGCTTTTGCTGTAGGGGATAACGCTTGAAACGCCAGCTTTATACCGAACCTTACGGCGAAAAACATACCATATCAACCCTCAAAACTCATCATCCTTTTGTTGTGCCACAAATTTTTGATTCATTGTAGCTTTTGATTTTTTTTGTTAATTTTTGCGCTATTAATTTTAACATGGTGCTCACTACTCCTGGAATTCCTGGAAAACTCCTGGAATTCTGAAATTTTCTTCCAGGGCCCTGGAAAACCCCTGGAAAAACAGATAATTTCCCCGTACTTCTGAAAAAACTCCTGGAATTTTGTGGAAAATTTTTCAACAGTTTTATAAACAAACCAAAATCTGCAGAAGCATTTGCTATTTCAGGATTTTTTTTCTGGGGATTTTGGTTTTTCTGTTTCGAATGGATAACTGAAGAATAGCTTGATACTGTGGGTCCTGGAAAACTAAATTTTCTACCCTGGAGAACCGTGGAACTTTGTTATCATCAGTCAGTGAGCACCATGTTTTCAATTATTTGTTCGTATTATGAAGTATTACTGTAAAGAATCAGTCTGAAGTATGCAATTTGTCCTCTGACTGCGAAAGAATTTATTAATTGAACTGTTGCCGGCTTTCACTTAAAACTTATACAGTCGAAATTATAAATTTTGTTTCATATTCTGATCAACAATATTGTATATACCATCTATATTGTTGTTCTTTTCTTTTATTCAAAATACAAGTAAGATGTATGGATGAAATAGAGTGTTAATGCTGCTGTTATTGCAGTTGTAACAGCCCATTTCCGAATTACGCTCCACTGCTCACAAACAAAACCTTCAAGTCGAAGCTAGGTGCTCACTTTTCATATATTTGTATTTTTGAGCACTTAGCCTCGACTCGATGCTTTTGTTTGTCGGCAGTTGAGTGTAATTCGGAAATGGGCCATTGTTTTTGTTGATTGTTTGTATTATTGTAATGGTTTCTGTCCTAGATACATACCAGTGCTGATGGCACAGGCCAAAATTTACTGGGACTTAGAAAACTTTGCACAGGTTGAAAAGGTAAAGTGACACGTTTTATGTTCTCCATAATGTTTATAATCGTGCAGGGTTCTATAGCAGGATAAACCAAAACCTAAGAAAATCACGAAGTTTGACATTTCAAAATGAATCACAATTACCTGGGGAGAGTCACTGAAAATTAGGTTTGTGTTTGAATGAAGTAAAACAATTTTGGCGATTTGTAGACTCTTAGCTGACATTGCATAATATCCTTCACCGCCAGATATTCAGAAAATCTGTGGAATTCTGCAACGAACACGAAGTGTGGAAGTTGAATGTGGCTCATGTACTTTTCATGCAGGTAATACGCGTAAGAGAATCCTCTAGTTTATTATGGTGTATATTCTATACTTGCAAACATAGCAACAAGTTTGTCAGCTGTTAAACAATGATTACCACTGATCCAAGGTCCTCGGTTGAATCCAAAGTTGCGAATGTTTTCTCTTTTAAATTCTTAACGATGACGTTTATCTAGTATGGTGTTTCGTATTCTGTTCTTCGTGTAAGATACATACTGAGCGTTAGACGTCGAATCCCCAACTCACAGTGTGTACTGAAGACTTCATGTTCTTCTATCTCTTCCAGCAAGAAAACAAATATAAGGAAGCTATTGGGTTCTATGAACCCATAGTGAAGAAACATTACGACAACGTGAGTTACCTGTCCTGTGCATATGTATCCAGGTGCTGAATGTTTAAAAAAAAATAAGTTGCTAGTAGTATACCAGTCCCCAGTGATGAACATAAAATTTTTGGTATGCATATAAAATGAGCGGAATTTAAATCATAGCCACGCAGTTGTGATGACTGGATATGGAGATGTTAAGCGTTATATTTGTCTTCCTCCTCTCTTGAAGTCAGAATCTATAACGAGGATGAGAGCTCAAAGGTGTATAAACTCTTGCTCTCTTTTGACTGCCAACTTTCGTCAGTCTCAACTAACTTTCTTTAACAGCTCGTTAGAGATGTTGTATGTTTGCAATACTTGTCAACTTTGATCCCATTTGGCTGTTTGCAAAGTCTCGGACAACTCTCGTCCAACTGTCGTTTGACAAGCTTTAAGTGTGAAAGTGGGATGTCGGGATTAATATTAGTTACTTATTAACCTCTGAGGTAACGTCACCCCCCATACAAAGAAAAGTACATTTTTACCTGTTCTTCCCTTCCCTGTCTTTGTAATTACAGCTGCTTCATACACCCTTACCGACCCTATTAACCTATTTTAAAATACCCTTACCTGCCTTGCTCAGTGTTGGCTATAAACATCCCCAAATTTGTCTGAATTTCTTCTTATGGGTTTTTCACAAGCAGTAACTCTTGATAACAGATCTTGAATGGTCAAAGATAGTTTAGTATTAGTATATCTGAATGTCATTTGTGGGAGCTGAATCATGGCTACCGACAGGCAATTGCAATAATTCTATTTTGTGTTGCAGATTCTTAGCGTCAGCGCAATTGTTCTCGCCAATCTCTGTGTGTCGTACATTATGACAAGCGCCAATGAAGAGGTTAGTTATCTTTCAGTTGCACTGCGTAAGTGATTTGTAAGCGGTCAGTAAATTAAAATAGAAAGTTTGTGCATGCCCTGTTAATTAAGTTGGCAGGAAAGAAGTAAGGGTAAAACTCAGGTGGAATAAAACAGTTTAATTTAAAAAGATCTTGGGCTTAGCAACGTCCTAGTCCATATTGAGATAAGAATCAATAATTCTGTTCGTGGATCTAACACCAAGCTACTTAGTTTGACTATTTCGTGAGTTTGAATTTCCAACATGCCGCCATCTTGAAAAGTGACGTGTAACAATTGCAGTGTCAGGCTCCACTCTTATCGAACACAATGAAAGTGAACAGGGGGTCTGGTACTGCGACCGTCATACGTCACTTTTTAAGTAGCGATACACGAAAAATTCAAAATCAAGAAAAAGGCAAACTAAACACTTGGCGTTAACTATGTGAACAGATTTTTCGATATTTGACTGTGAATTTATATGGACTAAAGTCCAGGTCGAGAGAGCGTGAAAGTTTTATGAGAGTCGAGTAACCAGATTTGGTTTAGAGTTCTGTTCAAGTCACATACGAGCGTTCAAACGAGGATAAGAGACCATAAGAATTAGAAGTGACAAGAGTCGCTCAACAAACGTATGAAACTCTCATCAGCTCTTGTCGACGTTTTGAATATGTTCAAAGTTGGTGAGAATACTCGAGAATCGATGAGATTGAGTGAGAGTTAATTGGTAGTTAAATGAGAGTGAGAGTTTGAGCTCGCTAGTTTAAACCCGGCTGAAGGCAAAACTAAAGATTTTTTTGAGAGCAAAGTGTTTCCGAGGATCCCTTTTAGTCCAGTGAGTGCTTTTCTTAGTGCGGGACACGTTTCGTGCTGCAGGGGTGTTAGAGAAGGATAGGAATAGTCCAGCTACTGTTGTTGTGTAACAAATGTCTTCAACTGTCTCCAACTGACACAAACAACAGCGAACCTTGTTTTCATTCAGAGAATACTTGAGAATTGATGAGATTGAGTGAGAGTAAATTGGTAGTCAAATGAGAGTGAGATTTTGAGCTCGCTGGTTTAAACCCGGCTGAAGGCAAAACTAAAGATTTTTTTGAGAGCAAAGTGTTTCCGAGGATCCCTTTTAGTCCAGTGAGTGCTTTTCTTAGTGCGGGACACGTTTCGTGCTGCAGGGGTGTTAGAGAAGGATAGGAATAGTCCAGCTACTATTGTTGGATAACAAATGTCTTCCTGTTGTCTCAAACTGGCACAAACAATTGCGAACTTTGTTTTAATTCAGTTGACACGACTTACTCAAATTATTATAGGCTGAAGAGTTGATGAGAAAAATAGAGAAAGAGGAGGTAAGTGCGCCTATATTTTGTTAAATTAGTTCACATCTAGTTAATTAAATTAAAACATAACACTTCGCAAATTGTCGATTTACTCATCGTCGGAAACGCATTGGTGGTCCGTCTGTGCGGACGAGAAATGGCGAGACAAAAAGGGGAGGTATGGAGAGCTTTTTTTTACGGATAAGCCGTCGGTTTCATTACCTTTGGTTTTACTTCGCACAGCATTCGAGACTGATTTGACTCGGGGGGGGGCGG
>JAOBYE010221655.1:0-16978 GCA_025403585.1 Parazoanthus swiftii | reverse complement strand
ATTTTTTACACTGTAATTTCACATGTGAAATTATAAATTAACGCTGAAATTTCGCGCCAAAATTAAGGAGTAATTTGACACCTATGATATTAAACTAATAAGCATAAAAACATGGCGATCATTAGAAAGTAATTTCAAAACCAATCCCGCACTAAAAACCGGTAATTTTGCAATTATATTGTGCGCATTTTTTAATCATACAGTAAAACTGTTGATAAAAACTTTGTGGCATCTCCTAGCAACAAAAAATAAACAAAAAGCTTATTTCTCGGATTTTTTAAGGAGTTCGCTATAAATTTTTACGTCGCCCCTGGTGTGGATAGTATTGTTGGAGTGTTGTCATGTACTGTTTTTCCATGTTTGTATCCCCGATTGCCATACAGTGAACGTGGACACGTTCAACTAATTTTTAATTTGTTTGAGTTTAGTAACTTAGCCATTTGAGTCAACTCAACATTATTAACCTAATTTAAAAATACCAAAGGAGATCCTCCTGTACTGATCTTTAGCCTTTTTAGTTTGCAAAACGTATCCGCACGATTGTTTTTTTTTTCGAAGTTCCGCCTGTTTGAACTGTCGAAAAGCATTTAGTGGCCGCGGCATTTTTGAAACCATGTACGTTTTTCTAAATTCTTACCTTCAAACTAACTACAAATCGCCACACCAGATTTTTGCACTTGAAATTTTGTTCAGTTATCGTTTCTTTGCTTTAAGCAAAGAAGCGATTGCAGAGAAAAATTTAAGTGCTTTAGGCAAAGAAGCAAACAAGTGATTTTTCGGCAAATGAGGCAAAAGTCTGAATAGATCTCATCCACGTTCATAGAAGCAAGCTCGCTGATTGGCCAGCAAAGTGTTGCGACGAAATAACTGCGGCAATGGTTTGCTGTGATTGGTAGATTAATTGACGCAGGCTGCTCCACCTTTTGTGACAAAATTATTGCAGCATGGGGTTTGCTGTGATTGGTGGATTGATGCAACTCACCAATAAAGATATCAGGAGCCTTCAGCATTTCACAGGCAAACGAATACTAGAAAATAACCCTAAAATCAGTTTAATCTGCAATAAAACACTGGTTTTAACACATACAATTAATAATTAACCGTTAATTTAGTAAGTTTTATTGCGTTTCCTAGCATCGCCACCTTTTGGTTAACTTTGAACCCTTGCGCGTGCGTGTTACGGTTGAACTTAATAAACTCGATTGTAAAACTATCTTCTAAACAATTGATGAAGGCTAAAAACTGTAAAGAGTTCCCATTGATTTCTATAATTCATTTTTATGGTTGTCGACAAGTGCATCAGCAATACAAAGTACTCTCGCAGCAAAATATAGAAACTCGCGACAAAACAAAGAACAAAGAAACTAAGGGACTATTAGTCGTCGATAACATGAAAATCGTTAACTAAAAACGCAAAGTTGTCGACAACAAACTGTCAAAAATCTTTTTTTCGAAAACTAGTTTTCTTTTTTAAAAGGATATCGATGAAAAAAATGATTGCTTTTTTTCCGTCTTATCCAATTTACGACGTCCTGGAAACGATGGCGCATAAGACCTAAAACACTGTTTGTTTCACACTGCGATGGTGGAAAATATTTCGAACTTCACCCCCCCCCCTCCAATCTTGGACCGCGTGGCGCTGATACAGCTTATCGAGGGTAAGCGGTGTGATCCGGGCAACAAAAAATATCGTTGATAAGAATAACTAACGTAAATAATTCGTACCTCTCCTGGTTGTACTTTTAATACAAGCTGTTCAGAAAGGGATTTCCTCCGACTGATTCTTGGTTACAGAAGACGATGTTAAAGCGGCTAATATATGTTAGAGACGATAAGGTCGTCTGTAGACTACTTTAACATCTGGTGTGTCAGACAGAAAATCGTTTGAAGGTGTACTTAGGGTTTGTTTACATAAGCCCGGTAGGCGGGATTCACCCTCGGTTAGCCAGGGGTAGTTAGTCTCGCGAGTTTAAGTCTTAAACTCCTCTTGAATAGTACTTTTGTACTGGACCTGAAATTTTCTCCCCCCCCCCCGATAAGCAATCCCTGTGTTTTCGACCTTGTCTCTTGTCTATTTGTTGTGTTAAAATTTCCGTATGTTACTATGGAAAGGCGGGCTGGCTTGCTTCTCGGATATCGGCAAAAACTGGCGCCATATTCCCTTATCAAGGGTTCAGAGAGTCCTTGTGGCGGTCCTTCAGAAGTTCACGCGAGTGAAAAATCTGGGGCAAAAGAAAAGTAAACTGCCCCTTGGTCTCCGGGGAAGTGGTTGAGACTGCTCACTAAATACCGGCATGAAGAATGTACAACTTTCTATGAGAGGCACGCTGAACCTTTCATACTGGGTAAATGTTGATCCCGATTAGCGGGTTGGCATTTTCCCATATCAACACATAAGTGGTAAACATTTTCGTCTCGCCAAACTGCCCCCACCCCCTCCCCTCAATATGAACACCACCTTGGTCGAATTTTCATGCATCAAACCTACTGCCAATGAGCTAGAACAAAAACTTTCACTCATTGGCGTCATAGATTCAACACGTATCGTCTAATAATATAGAAATAACAACAACAATAATAATAATAATAATAATAATAATAATAATAATAATAGCATTAACTTTTTTGTAGTATTTCCGTAATGAAATTACTACCTAGCTCTTCGTCTACAACATGACATATTTAAAAACTTTATTTTCAAATTGCAACAAAACCTCTTGGCACCTCGTCCCCTTCTCAGGCCAAAAATAATATGTTAAATAAATGTAGTAATAATAAATATATTGTTGCCAACACTTCTCCCCTCTCACCCGACCAAAGAGAAAATAAAAAAAAATACGAAAAATAAATACACAAATAAACAAAAAGCGAGTTATCGCAGCACGATCGACGTTTTAACCACATAAATTTTTATGAGACCAGCACAAAATGGCATTCGTTATATGTCTTATTTAAGGGAAGTCTGACACTTTGACAGAGGGTCACACCAAGGGCGTAACCGGTAGCAGTTAGAAGGGGGTTCCAGTAAGATAATATAGTGTGGGGTTTTCCGTGCTCTGGTTCAGATTACAGGTTTCACGGGGGATTCATGAACCACGCCCTGGCTAGGCACCTGCATGCACGTCATAAATATCACAAGTTGTCGATTCTTGGGCTTCTACTAATTATCGCCCAAACAGCATTCGATCATTATAGATTAATGTAGCCAACTTTGTACTCCCTTTGTAAGTTGTCAGGGGAGCTCGTCGGAAAACCTAAACGAAAAGCCTAAAAAATACCTGGCCTTCAGATTTTGCAACCCCAAAATATACCTCTCTGACTTATATATTGCGCATAAAATGCAACGTGCCAGTAACATAAAAGTCAAGTGCCATTTATTGTTAGCCGTATCCATCAAATACACTGTTCTCATAACAGTTTGCGAGCATATCGTCATTATTAAAACCAGGATTACCCGTAAAAAATACCAGAAATTCTCAAGACGCGGGTTTTGCCCGAGAAAACCCCTGAATAATACTGGATTGCCAATTTCAACCCCTAAAAATACGACGAGCTCCCCCGACATCCAACTATAGGGATTACCCCCCCCCCCCTTCCTCCCGGGCGTCAACATTGTACATAAATCAAATATCTTACTGTCAACTTGTTGCACATCCTCCCCTCCTGGTTCTATCGTTTATAGCTCCAAATTGAAAATCCAAAACGATTTAGGCCGGTTATCCTTTACAAGTCCAAATTTTTGCCACTGTTCATCCTTTGTTCCAAGGTAGTGGAAACATTTTAGTTAGACATTTGTTTAGTTAGACTTCGTAAAAGTTACCGGCCCTTAAGTTATCGTTTTTAAAATTAGGTTTTCTCAATTTTACTAAGACGTTTTAAAAGGGTCCGTCCAGAATCCGACATACTTCATTTCAAAGAATACCAAGTTTCAAGTGACAGGTGGACGAATTTCTTGGACTTAAAAGTGTCTATGGAATGAAATTTTTGAAAAAACTGTTACTCTTATAATGTAACTTTGTAACTGTCATGTTTACTGAGACTGCAATGCAATTTCGTTACCCTTTTTTCGTGAGTCATCTGGCTTAAGAATGGCCAAAGGTCTATTCCCTTGGCCGCGCGGTCGTTTAACCATTCCGAGTACAAAAATCGCTAACTTCGTTGTTCCAGAACGACTGAACAGTGAATTTCGTCCAAGATACTCCCTTAATATACTAGTTGAAGAATACTAAAGAAAGAAAACATGTATGACAAGTTTCGTCTCACATGAAACTGAATTGCGTTTACCAGTAAAAACTCGACAAAAAAAGCTGATTTAGAACAGAAAGTTACTCAAAAATTGAATTAAAAAACTTGTCAAACGTACGTTTGTTTGGGGGTGAAAGCCTTAAACTTGTACAGCTATTATGGCTGAAAAGGTGTTTTCAAAAATTCTTGCAAACAAAAAACAGAAAGATCCCCTGCGCTAACCTTCGTGCGCTAAAAATATCAAAGGAATCAATTCTCTATTGAATATTTAAACACTTTATTAATTTAGACTGCGAGTTATCTCTTGAACAGACGGCTTTCTTTCTTGTACTTAACTTGAGTACATTATAAGTAAGATATAGTTACGAAGACTCTGCTACGCAGTCACTGTTCTTATCTCTGTTGTCTCCACCATATCTAAGGTCACTGCATCTGATAATTACTTTTTGTTGTTCATATCACTGTTTAAAATCACTCTGATCCCACCCTCTTACCAAAATCTTAAATCAGCAAAAATCGCAGCTTTCCAGTCTATATTACAGATTGGTTGTGATTTGTTTCAAATATTGGATTAAAACGGCAACTTGGGCCTACTGGCAAGGAAACCAGGTTAAAACTGGAGGTTCGTATTGCTTATAACACTGTAGTTTTAAATAACTAACTTGTTACAATGTTAAAAGGATATAAAAATATGAAAGATTAGATTTTGGAAGAATCTCTGGAATCCAACATTTGCGTTAGCCAAAGAAGATTCTGTCAAAACTCGGATGTTTGTTGTGCTACGTCAATAAATACAAATTAAGATCCTTTTAGTAGTGCATTATTCTCCTGTTTATATTTAGTCGTCTCCCTTGGTTTCAGCTGTTACTTCTGCATCAGCAGCGTCCTTATCTACAGACTTCGTATCTTCCTGCTTCTCACTTTCTGCTTCTTCACCCTTCTGTTCCTGACCTTCTGGTTCTGTACCCCCCTGTTCCTTCTCTTCCTGTTTCTCTGTTTCTTCCTCTACAGCTTCTTGTCTGGGGGGTTCCTCTACCTTCTCTTCACCCCCCTGAGCTGGCACCTCAGCCTCCTCTTCATTGCCTCCAGGTGTGCCTGTGGAAAGATCTTGTTTTAGTTCCTGTCGTACTTTTTGGCCACGGAAACTGGCCTGGATAAGTGAAGCAGCCTTGCCCACCTCAGGATCTGTTAAGTCTATATCAATTTCTTCACCTGAAGGTTTGGCTTCATTGTCATCTGCCGCCTGTTGCTCAGCAATTGCTTCATTTGCCACCTCAGCTTCAGCTTCCCCAGAAGGCGTGGCACCTTTCTCTAAACCTACAGCAATTAAGAATAACAGTGAACAGATTTATATAATTTAGGAATATTCTTAATCTAAGCATCTAGTGATATCTTAAGTACTTCATAAGGAGCATGTCATAAACTAGCAACAGAGAATGGTGAAGATTTTAGCTAGTTAAAGTGTTGAAAAAATGCACATCTCCCATATGATGAGAAGGATTTTAAGTATAATTATCATTGGTTCTCCACTCAGGCTTGGATTGAATAATTTCACCTCCTTATATAGATTAAACTCTTAATATTAATATATTGTTTTCACACTAGTGTGAGCATTTTACTAGTTACGTGAAGCAAAACTGACACAAACCTATCATCACTGTGTCAAGGGTATTAAAGTTAGAAATGCTCAGGGAGGAGCAGACGGAACTATGGGAAGGTGTTGATTTGCAATCCTGTTTCGTCAAAGATTTAAGCTGCAATACGATGCCTCATTCTCAACTGTTTTACAGTGAACAGCCAAAGCCATACCAGAAAATATTAACCCTGAATGACTGATTTTTAATGTACCATCTTCCCAACTAACAATGGTCAAAAACCATTACTTTGTTCAGTGCTACATCCTGTGTAGTCCATATATGGGAGTACCAACCTGACAAACCCCCAGGGAGAAGATTTTAAAATTGGTGTGTACAGAAAGGTAAGCATGTTCCATGTACATATTTATATACTTTCAGATCACTGACAATTTTGTACTTATTAATAATTAAAACAATTTATATTATCCAAAGTATTAGCTAGCTAAAGTATTAGGTAGCTAACCTTGTCTCAAATAACAACACAGCTATTAATCTAAAGAATACTGTCTATTGAGTGCCTTATTATCACCTTTTGATTCTTCACCCCCCTCTCGCTGCCCCTCATTTTCTGCCTGTGCAGCTTGCTGTCCAGCCAGCTCTACTGCCACTTCCTGCTGGGCATCACTTTCTATATTTGCACCCCCCTGTTCTGGACTTTCTGAGTTGGCTCCCCCCTGTTCCTTCCCTTCACTTTCTACTGGGGGAGTTTGACTAGGGAGCTCTGCCTCTGCCTGATTTTCTAAGTTTGCAGCCCCCTGATCCCGGGATTCTGCCTCTGCTCCCCCCTGTTCTAGCTCCTCATTTTGTGCCTCAGGAGTTTGTTGCCCAGTGAGCTCTGTCTCTGTTTCACCATTTGCACCCCCCTGATCTTGAGATTGCACTTCTGAATGTCCCTCCCCTTGCGGCTCCTGTTTCTCACCCTCAGCTTCAGCCACTTCCTGTTCAGGGAACTGTTTCTCTGTTTTTTCCTGTTTCTCACTTCCTACAACTTTAGTTCCCTGTTCTTCATTTTCTGATTCTATATTCCGCTGGTCCTCAGCCTCTGAAGTTCTCACTTGAGAAGCACTCTGTTCAGGAGGGCACACCTCTCCCTTTCCCTGACTTCCCTCTTCTACCTTTTCATCTGCCTTCTGTTCACCCCCCTGAGAAGGCGTTTGTTCAACCTCAACGTGCAAGAACTCCCTTTTTTCAATTTGTACTTCACCGCCATCAAGACATTCTGAGAAAAAATTAACTTTAGCTCTTTTGTACTCAAGGTGGGGAAAAAATGCTGTCCAGTTTTTATATTGTAGATTTAGAAGTAGATTTCCATGTTGGACTGGTACATTTCGTTACGGTAATGGGTTGCCCATAAGTTAATAAACTAAGTTAACAGAAAATTCATTGACATTGCAACAAACACTGCCATGGGGGTTTAAAAACTCTGGACTACTTTAGATCTTTTGAGACTCTAGGTTAGTAGTTTTCTTAATATTTTTCTGCAGCTAGTACTGTGCCAAAAAAAATTAAATAATTTAAATTTAAAAAATAAATAAAAACTGCAACACTGTTGATTCTCTAAAATATTAATGCTCCCACCTTTTATATCCGATTTTATGGTTTATAGAGTAGCAGAATTCAATCTCCAGGCCCATTATATTTCATCATTTTCAAATCTGATAAATAGCAACAAGTTGTATTTCGTTTGTTTGGTAGTTTACTTAATTGCCAGGTAATGATTACAATTCAAAGGCTGCTTTACTAAATCTTGAATTTCAGTTCATTTAGTTTTTAACTCCCTTGAATTTCAACTTATAGAAGCTTCATATTTCAAGTTCACAGAGGCAAAACTGTTTTAAAAATAGGGAGACATACGAAGGCGAAATGCTGTGGTAATAATTTTTTAAGAGTAGAAAATGCAACTTTTTTTGAGAAAATATAGTGAGAAAAGATGGAACCAAACTTGCAGCTCTGAATGAGGATCAAAGCAACAACCTTTTCAAGTTATCATGCCCATGTTCACAAGCCAATGAGAAAACAGGAATGTTCACAAGCCAATGAGAAAACAGGAATTAATGTACACTCTATAATTATATTAACATATGCTAGCCAGCTGGGTTACATTATAGCTATAGTTTATTGAATGATTTACACAGTCTCCCAAAATTAGGAAATTTAACCCAGGGTTAAGCTATGTTCAAGGCCTTGTTAGGAACAAGCTGCAGGCCCAGATGTCCATTTATAGAAAAGTTTTCAACTCTCTGACTCGTAATTTTTTTGTAAGAATTGAAATCTACATAGCATTGTGTAGAATAAATAAATGAAAAGACATAAATAATATTAGCTAAATCAATCTGCTTAAATAATATTAGTTAATTCTGCATGCATATTTTCATTGTAATTAAATCTGCAGAACGTTTTACTGACAGATCCATTTGAAGAATATGTTTCAACTGAACGGATTCCAGAATGGTTTTGTAGAAACTCAAATATTTATTGGCACACTAATATTTTGTAATACAATAGTGCAATATATAGATATAGCTAGATCAGACTACATCGAAAAATTTTATGAAAAGTTAATAATAATTATAATACAAGTCATGTACATGAATGTTTTATTCACCTGGTCATGTGAGTGAACACAGATTGGCAAATATCAACTGATGACATTTAGTCTAACCAGAATAAAAAAATTAATATGCCATGTCTTAAATTTTTAGCATAGAAAATTGATGCTATAGATACAAACTCAATAGCTGCAGTAATTCATAATTCATATGAATAGACATTTAACTGCAAATATTTGACAAAGGGATGTCACTCAATAATATGTTTCTTAATCTGAGAGTCAACAAAAACTGACAGCAAGTAATGCATTAAGTAATCCTTCAAATTTTGTAGCACTTATCTGAAATTCGCCATTTAATTTGCATGTGGGAAAGACAAACATTGTAGACCACTGTTTACTGCAGCTGTTTCAACAACAGGACTACATTGCCACACAAGACCAACAAAATTACCAGAATGGCTACAGATGTACATTGCATTATAATTTATATTGGAAAAATATAAAATTATTTAAGTTACATAAATTGACTGCAAGAATCCTTACATTTTTGCGCATTACTATTTCTAGCTGTATATATGCTACAGAATAATTCACATTTGAATGCATGAGCCTTTGAAATAATTACACAAGCTTGTTTAAAAAAATCCTAACTGCAGTATCAAGAAAGGAATCCATAACCTTCTCTTTCTCCGTGTGAAGATCATTTTCCACTTATTTCAAACAATCAACCATCCTGTACATGCGTTTTTATATATCTTCTCATCACACAAGCTCATTGCACTGCACCTTGTTCACCCTCCAAATTAAGTTCTTTAACAACATATATCTGCTCTTGTGATCTTGTGTATATGTATGGAAATTTCCCAGCACATTATTAGCTAGTGAAAATTATCAACTTGCTGCTGTTATCAAGCTTCCTTTCTCTGACCCAGTGTTAGCAAGTATTTGCACATGTTCAAAACAAGTGTAGTTAAAGAGCAGATTAGAAAAAAATCTATCACAGACATAAGTTTGGATAGGGGGATTCCACCAATGCCAGACAATTAAACCCTGAGGCTGTTTAAGAGAGAAATTTTATAAACTCATACCTGAGCTAAAACATGTAATTTCTCGATCTTGTTTATGACAAAACTTCTAAAATTAACTCAAAAATTTTACACCCTAGGCCTGTTTATGATCAGAGTTATGGTAAAAAAGTATGTACCCTCGAAGGGCAGCATATGACATCCCTGTGTACAACCAATCACGTTCTTTATAAATTGCTAAATATATACGACAGTATTTGTTTCTATGTCCCTAGTACCTCTGACTAAGATAAAACTCAACTAATTTAAAATTATCATACTTCAACCAATCACAATGAATAGAGTGCTAGTTGTTGCTTCACTCAAATTAATATTATTATTTATATAATATTATTAATAATAACAACAATAAGAAATCTCCCCCTTACTAAAGTTTTCAAACAGTTTCAGAACAGCACCACCGTTCCATTTTTTTCAAACAAAATATAATTATTTTGTATATTCAGCATATATTTACCTTCATTAGACCTCATAGATTTGACTGATTCACGGGCTTTGTGACCTCTGAATGATGACTGGATCTTCAGTGCAGCCTCCTGCACCTCAGGATCATTGAGGTCGATGTCGACTGCATCTTTACCTTCTGCTGGTGTGGCTGCTTCCTGAGCTGCCTGTGTATCATCTCCTTGTTTATCAACTTCAGTCTCCGCAGGCCCTGAGTGAGACGACTGTGACCTTATAGATTTTACTTCTTCCCTTGTTTTATGTCCTCGGAAAGATGCCTGAATTTTCAATGCTGCATCTTGTACCTCTTGATCATTCAGATCTATATCAATGTCACCTGTCTTTTCAACAGGTTTCTCTGCTGCATCAGATTGCGGCTGCTGAGCTACTCCTTCATCCAACTTCTCACCTTCAACTTTTGCTGCAGCCTTTTCGTTGATTGCTTCTTGGCTTCTTGATTCTCTTATTTCCTTTACCTGTTCACGAGCTTTCATTCCACGGAAACTTGATTGTATCTTAACAGCAGCCTCCTCTTCCTCCTTCTTATGCTTTAGTTCTTCTCGTGTTTTGTGACCACGGAAACTGGCCTGTATCTTTACAGCCGCTTCATTGGTTTTAGGATCATTCAAATCTATATCAACCTCTTCACCTTTAGCCAGTCTTTCAAGTTGATCCCCTTGTTTGGCATCATCTCTGCCTGTTTCTGTTGAAGAAATAACCAATATGATTTCTAAGATAGTCATCACAAAGTCCACAGGCCATTGGGGGGAGGGGGTAAGGCATGTATATGTAGTGGTCCGACCAAACTAAAAGGGATTCCTTTAAATAAAAGGTTTTTATGGACTTGAATCTCAAAGTATATATAAAAGGATGTGAAAATTATATTACATTATATTAAATTATAAAATACTATATAATATACAGGGTTCTTTCTAATAATTCAAACAAACCACAGCTACATCACTTACATGCTGATATGTAAATAGTTTAAATATTATCCCCATCTTATACCTTCTGCACTTTTTGATTTGCCCACTAATGTGATTATCCTTTCATTGCTTTTCTTGGTTTTGTGATTTGTCTGGTCAGAGAAAGGTATGGAAAATTGCTTTTTGTGTCTGAAATGGGGTCAGCTAAGGTTTGAAGGTTTGGATGATTTGTGTGATACAAATGCCCCATCTGCAGGTAATGGGTTATGTTCTGTCTGTTGGCATTGCAAAAAATTTGCTTGCAGTTAATGAGCTGCACTGTTCAAAACTGCATGAACGAAATCTGCACAAAGTGTTAGATTTGGGATAGTAATACACGTCTTAGAATAGCTCTAGCAGTGGATACAAGTACGATCACTAAGTAAATCAATTAAGGTCAATTACCATTGTCATCACTTAATTAATAACACCGCCTTTGTGTTCTCGACAACAGCTCGTAACAAATATGTATCAATGTATCCAACTTTTCTCTTTAAACATTTTACATTTTATAGTCCGACTAACAAAACAACATTTGACCATGTAATATGTTATGCCAGGCCTACTACCAGTCTATTTAATTCGTATTCAGCGTTCAATCTTTCATTGATATTTTCAGTTTCCATGCCTTCACCGTTTTACGTCATTGCACTTAGAATATTTACGCGTTCTATCTTGACCAATTTCACAACCTAAACAAGAAACAAAAACAAAAATACAGCTTTTACGAAACTTTTAGTTTGTTCTTATGAAGGGAAATCCTCTTTCTGTCGTCACCTTGCAACTTATTTTTGGTACAGAGTGGTACATACTCAAAGACTAAGCCAGAAAATTTAAGAAACTGGTTTAACTTTGCTCATAATCATCAAAAAACCTTGACTGTTCTTCGAATTTAAATTCATAAACTGATGATGATATTCAGATTCCCTTACCTTCTCGAATAACGAGCTGATTCTTGAAATACTGTGCAGCAAAGACAACAATATCATCTGGCTGCTCTCTCAGAACTTCTCGCGCCAATCCTTCCAGCAAGTTTTGAAATCCTGGTGGCACTCGTAGTTTGGTAGGCGCGTACTGAACCGCCATATCTGATTCTTGAATCCCTGTAAAAACTGTTTCAGTGTTTGTTTGCGCAGATAAGACAAAATAAATGAGCCCAAAGCTACGAATCAAACATGATGGCTGCCGCGCGCGCAGTACATCAACTCAGATATGGACGGCCTTAGCAACCGTTGCTATGTAGCCTGCGCATTATTTTTAAAGCAGACCGCTGACAATACTTTAGTTTGCGGGCTCTTTATGTTAAAGATGTTTTTCTCTCCTGAATAATTAATATAGCAGTGGGTGTCGGAGTGACGAATAAGTCGTCAGGTTTTAATCTATTTTAACTCAGACGATTAAAGTTTAATGACTTTCATCAAAGCAGTTTTTGCGGAGCAACAAAGGTTGGGCCCCAGAAAATATCACCGAACAACATCATACACGAACACAGGTGAGTCGATCGCGCGCGCGCTTAATCCAGTTGAGTTCCCACCTAACTGTTCTGGATTATTAATATTACAGATAAGAAGGTTTGAAAGCGAATTATTTACTTTGTTCTAGGTTAGATGAACAGCAAACCAATTTTCTTTCACATCATAGCCTTAGCAATAATTGAAGGGAACCAATGACTGCAGATATGCACTTCAGTCTTTTTGTAAGAAATAAAAGAATTCAGCATTCTTAGTCGACAGAGAAGATGTATCTAAGAAAATAGTTTCTGAAGTCCCTTTGTTTTTCCGTCCTAAGAGATCAATTTGCACAGAGCAGTTTGTTTGCCCTGTCGCTTAAAGCCATCTGCTGTTTAACGCGATAATCTCTCCTTTACGTCTTGTTTGTTTTGTTCGCGTACATGCGCGTGGTTGACAACTCTCGTCTATCATAGCTGATCCGGAAAAAGAGCATTTGCAGATCGTCCAAATTATAGGTGTCATATGCAGGACTTTAGCGAGGGGGATGGGGGTAGGTGTTTCGGAATGACTTCAGGTACTATCAACAACTGTATTTTTTTAGTTTGAACTGAAGGGCCCAAGGGCTGAAATACACTTTGGCCCCCACACTGAAATGTTAATCAACTTTCCAACTTATGTAATAACCTTTTTCTTTTCTTAGTACTTAATAGTTAGTAATTAACATGATTATACCTTGATATGATATCACCTTAAATAGTAACATTGTTGT
Organism: Parazoanthus swiftii; assembly: GCA_025403585.1. Classification (NCBI taxonomy): domain Eukaryota; kingdom Metazoa; phylum Cnidaria; class Anthozoa; order Zoantharia; family Parazoanthidae; genus Parazoanthus; species Parazoanthus swiftii. The sequence goes on along the minus strand of JAOBYE010221655.1, from coordinate 3,828 downwards.
CTTTTTCTTTATATAATTTGTCAGATTTAAATTTAATCCTAGTTTCTCAATTTTGTGTGGTAAGTCAAATACACCTACTATTTAATGTAATGCCTTCTGTAAAGGGCTACAAAAATAATAAATAAACAAGGCCGTGACGTCAATTCAATTTCTTGTTTTACAGATTTTTCAGGTTAATATTGAGGGCCAGAGATTTTCTTTAACACATTAACTAAGTGGCACTTTTATTTTTAAAAAAGCTTTGGGCAAGATCTGCATGAGATACCAATTTATTATATAAATCTTAAATACTAATTTAAATTTAATAATTTAATTATAATATATTAAGTAAAGGTATATTCGCATTATTTAAAACAATTTTTGTTAACCAAATTAGAAACTTCAGCTCTTTGAATAAGAAACACACACTGATTACTTCAGGCTTTTATTACTTTATCTGCTTTTCTGCAAATATCATGCCACTGGGATTATAAAACAAATAAAATTGATGTGATCTAATAAAAAACAAAACAATTTTTTTCTGCAAATAAATGCTATCACTTCAAATGGTCAAACTCGCATAACATGTGTTTTTCCTTGGGTTTGGTTAGTTCTATTAAACAATGTGAACTACCCCTGGATCTGTCAATAGAATTATTCCAAATATGTGGAATTTTCAAATTTTCTTTTAAGACCGTTAAGGGGCATTTTATTGTCTTGGACAGCCTGCTTGCAGGCAGTGGAGTGTTTTTTTATCGCGAAAAAAGCCCAGTCTGTGACCTCTGGTGCCATCTTAGATTTCTGGCCGCGCGAGTCAACAACAAATTTTTGTAAAAATATTTTGGCAAAATATACAGCAGACAATTTTATTAAACACAAATTATTTTAGATCTTTAAATTTTCATATTTTCGCAGAATTTTGGTGGTTGTAGTCCAAGTGCAGTGCTTCTTTTGATGTTTTACTGGTTGAAGTATTTTTTTTGTGTTTTCTTCAGTATTTTTCATTTTAGAATGTCACAAGGGAGAATACTTCATGTTATTAAGTAAATAGTGTCACCCGGGAGTGTCACCCTCTGTAAATAAAGTTTATGGTATTACAGACTGTAATTGTAATTATAACTGACATACATTCATTGATAACTCTGAAAAGTGGACATCGGTTTACAATTCCAGACTGATGGCTGTTCACTTGGGAATGTGTATGAAAATGTATGTGAAGGCAATAAGATCACTTAAAGTATGAATTTTAAAATCAACAAAGCTACTTCAAGTAATAAAAGGGTTGATTGGATGTTGTATCAGTTGTGATTTAGCACAGTTTATTGCTTTCCTTAATAAATCAATTATGATGATTAAATTAAAAAAATTTGAATGGTTCCAGAAAATACCCATACCCCATACCCAGTACTTTGGAGCTCTGGAAATTCTGGTTTAGGCCCATTAACTTTCCAAATGACATAATTTTATTAATATATTAACAGTACTTCTAGTGTCTAAGTAGCCTTCCCTTGGCCCCACCCCCTTCCCCTCAGGACCTCTCCATCACCTTGGAACTCCAACAATGCGCCTTGTGAGAAATATTTATGGACAAGTTCTTGAACCACACAATGTTAGTGTAACAAATCCATTGAATTGTTTGAAGTTTACAGATACCATGTCTCGCTTATAAAGATTGCTTGCTGACAATGTCTAACCCAGCCGTTGCACCAGTGCCAGTGACAGATGTGCAGGGAGATGGACGATGGATGAGCATAGTATGTTTGTTTATACATGTACATCAGATCAAAAAATTTTACTGTGTGCATGTCACATGTTTGGAATCAATTAACTTCCTCAAAACATAAAACTTCGAAAAGTATAGCAGCTATTCTCTGGTTCTTTTTACATTAAATACTTCATGCATTATTCTCTGTCCAAAGAACTTTTCAGAGGTTATAATGAGGAAAAATGCATCTTTGAAAGTCATAAAAATGTTAGAATAAATTACAGTATATGTTAAAACTTTAGAAATAGGGAACATTAGTCATAGGAATTGTCCAATTAATTATATGGTAATACTGTCGTGGCAGTGCAAATGTGCTAATCCAGGCCTGATTAAATAAGAAATTGATCATGTTTTTTAATAAACTATTGATTGTTTTTTTAAAATGCAACAGTAATCTTTGATTTTTAGCACAACAGGTTTTTACGACAAGCAAATATGGCTGGTTCAGCCCAGGTGCTGTTTATTGGAGATTCTTTGATTCAGCAAATGGAAGATAAAGAGGTATGTGAAAACACTAAATAAATGTGATACAAATTTTGTACCAGACAGAGTACCAGTTTGATATTTTTAGTTGACATGTTCCTGGTTTTTTTTTTAAATTTAATCTCTCAATAAACCAAACCCCCTCAAGTAGTTTTCTTACAATTTGCTGTGGATTTTGAGGATAATTCTGTAAAAGTTTGAGATCTTGAACCATCTTAAGTTTATAATGTTGGGGCTTTTTTTTTGTTGCTGTTGTTGTTTCCAGCAATAATCTCAGACTGATATTTCTGTCAAAAAACTTCTCAAATTAGACTTTGACAGTGTGTTATCAAGTATTACGTTTTCATATAACTACATGTATTACTGGCTGTTTGCTACGAGTTTTGTTTGGGGGGTTTGCAATTCAAGGTCATATAGCAAACTTCACAATGAAACAATTTTAAGATTAACTTACCAGTCGTGTTAATTTTTTATTTTAGCACTGTCGGATGTGTTATGTTCTGTAATGGGACTTTAATTCTGTTAAAAATCTGTATTTACTTTATAAGTTATCAGTTTCATTGTATAAAAAGCTCTGTATGGCTTTAACAACTGTTAAAAATATATGTTTTAAGTAATTTTTGAGAGTATTTAAGAGGAATAAAATACTTTTTATAATCCATGATGTTGTTAAATTTCTATATAATATAGCCAACTGCTGCAGACTTGGGATGCATGCACCCCCGTGTCTGTGGACCTGTTGTTATCACAGCTCTTATAATGCTCACAAAAAAATAATACTAGTTTTATTAAGAAGGACCAAAACATACTGTGTGGTCCTATCTTCTGTTCTGTTACGCTCTATTACACTCCACTTACACTCAGTTAAATATTTGGGAAAAAGACTGGCCGTAAATGTCTTGCAGCATCAAAGTGTAAATGGATCAGTGAATTTCCAGCAAAATCTTGGTCACCAGACATTGAACATGTATTATTTTTCCCAGTTGGAGCTGATCTTCAAAATCCGTGTTTTTTGTGTCCCGACTGAAGTTGAGTTGGCATTCAGGATTCTTGATTAGTAAAACTGCATGCGAGGTTGGCACAGTTGGTAAGATCTCTGGCTGCCAACCAGAAGGTCCCGGGTTCAATCCCCAACCTGGTCAAGGGTGGTCTTCTTTTGCCACACTGTCCGTGGACAGGGAGGTTAAGCCGTTGGTCTAGTCTCTCGACATTCTATCGGGGGACTTAAAAGAACCCACACACTTGTCGATAGGGGTAGGCTAATGCCAGTGTTGTGGACTGTCATCTCTTCCCCTACAAAGGTCCTGTTGGTAATTGGGGAAACCTGTAGCAGTGTCCCTCTCCCTTTGGGGGAAAGTTGAATAAATAAACTGGGACAATCTTGTGTAAATCAGGATGGTTTGGCATTCTTAAAATGGGCTGTTGTGATATATCCACCTAAAAATAATATTGTAACAAAGTTGTTTGGTACTGGCAAGCAGGTAGTGTTTTCTCTACAAAATAATGTTTAAAATTATAGTGCTAAAATGATGCCCCCAAATACTAACCTACATTGAATCAACTGTAACTTATTAAAATGCCCCTCGCTCTCTCATTTTAGG
>JAOBYE010221433.1:0-16978 GCA_025403585.1 Parazoanthus swiftii | reverse complement strand
TCTTTCTTTCTTTCTTTCTTTCTTTCTTTCTTTCTTTCTTTCTTTCTTTCTTTCTTTCTTTCTTTCTTTCTTTCCTTTCTTTCTATAAGCAATAGTGAACCAGGCGGGTCCGGTTCAGCTAGAGCAAATGCCTTTCTCTTTCCTAATGTTAGCCGGCAAAGTGTTCCACAATTTTGTGAACAGAAGTCCAATATTTGAGGGACCAAGTTCAAATAAACCCCCAGCGACACCAAACCCTACACTTAACTGGACTGCGAGCAGTCTCTTCCTAATACCTAGAATCAATCGACGAAACACAAAAATCAAGCGGCGGCGAACAGCGAGCGAGTTGGCGAGCGACTGCGAACTCGAGGCTAGCTCGCATTTGCTCGCCGACTCGCTCGCGCCTTCGCCTTCAGTTTTTGTGTTTTCTCGATTGATCCTGAGGAATAGGAAGAGACTGCTCGCGGTCTAGTTAAGTGTAGAGTTGGGTGTCGCGGGGGATTTGTTCGAACTTGATCCCTCAATTATTGGACTTCTGTTGGCAAATTGAGGATTTCTTCCGCCGAAACGGGCATGAATGGAGTTAAATGGATTACGGCATTGGAGCAAATTCTAAAATGAATTGACACTGGCGGTACGTGCAATTTCATGCCTCTAATTAATTATTCAGCGGTTTAAATTTGTTGTCCTTTACACATATTGCAGTAGATTTTTGTTCTTAATAAATTATATTGTGAATCATTTTTGTTAATATGATCTGAAAAAGAATCATTTCGATTGTTTTCGTTATTTTCTACATGTGATATCCATCCTATGAGTTAAAATGAAATGGCTTTGTCAACACACCCTAAACTGATTCGCCTTAAATTTTCTTCTTCGATGTGCATCCGATTGTTGGTGTTTAATTCAAGAGATCGAAAACCGTTGCATCACTAGTGTACTGTAATTAAATTAATGAAAGAAAGAACTTCGTATCCTAAGACTAGGTATTGCTCTCAGTTGAGTTTTACCTTCTTGAAAGCAATAATAAAATTAGAAAGTGGAAAACAGACAATGAAATATCATGAAGTGTATGCAAATGTTAAGTGTTAAAACATTTCTTACTGCTATAGTTTAAAATATCACCTTACCAAAAAGATGAGGATTTTACGGAAATCGTTCTCAATTCTCAAACGTTCTTCTCTCCCTACCTTAATACTAACAGGCTGCGAAATGAAAGACAAACGTTCCTGGAAGGCTTTTAGGAATCAACACTAATCAAACAGTCGTTTGACGATAAGAACATAGCCAATCTTCACTGCCAATATTTCAGGTTATCGATATCCCGCAGAAACCTGCCCCTCAGCCAATCGGGTAAATGTCAAATTTACTTTGGATATGAATACATCGATCAACAATGTAAATAATTAAAAAGCCTCAAGTCATTGAGATTCCGAGGGTTGCAACAATCAGTAAAAAATCTTGGAGTCTTTGGAATTGAATAAACAAGTTTCTTCTCATTAAAACCCTGCTGACTGTCGAAACAGTTCAATACAATTTATGAAATTAAAAAGCACATCAAGGTTGTCGTCTTCACAAATTTAATTATTGTTCAATTGATGATGAGTTTCTAAGGCAGATTATTGGGCTATACATACAACGGAAGTTCATTTGAACGACAGGTGCCACAATTAATATGCATGGCAAGCGAAAGTCTTTTTTACATCGGGCTGGATTTTCAAAAAGGTGTCACATCACAAAGTCCGATTAAGTTTACTTTATTTTCTTATAAAGATAAAAGTTCAATCTATCATAACTTTGGTTTAATTTCTTCAATACTGATGCGGTGCTTGTAAATTTAAAACAGGACATTTCAAGGATCTCCAAATTGCGCGTACCAGTTTTCTTCGATCAAAATGTTTTTGATAAGAAACTGATCGTGGTCTAAATTTAGCACTTAAGAGTGTATTTACACAGGATGCCTGTAATTATTTCAGTTTATCTTGTTTTCATAAAATGTGCGACTTTGAGCTTCAACTTTCGTTTCCGATCAAAGTTAATTAGCAGAAACGTTGAAGACTCTGCTTTAAAAGTCGAGGATCTACAGTTTTTCGATTTTCAAAGAACTGCGGGTTAAATAACTAAGCAAAGAAACGGAAAGAGAGAGGAAGGGTGTAGCGTTGTAATCAATCAATTAATCATTCAATCAATCAATAATGTTTATGTAAACACGGTACAAACTAAAACTAAACTAAAAGACCATATGGCACAGTAAGCGCCTCATCAGTTGTAATTAAAGAACTGTTTTACATATTTGTCATGAGGAAACCGATTGCAAGTATGCCGCTTTTCTACGCCTCTTTTAAAGGTAGAGAGCGAGTTAGCCATGCCACGCGCCGTTCTAGCAGTAACCTTCTGTACGCTTTTTCGCTCGCACTTTCTAACAATGTAGATTAAGGTTTTTAAGTTCTACAGTCTGTCTCGGTCATTATAACAACTAACTGTTGTCTTCTATAGTTGATTGCAGAAGAAAGTAGTTTTTGAGTATATAACGAACGCGCTAAAATTACCATTTGCATGGGGCATGGTTTAATTTCCAGTTGTTCATGTCCCCGTTCTTTGCATGTATGCACCTTTTTACCTTTTTCAAAGGAGCTGTGTCACCGACGGTAAAGCATCGACATAACAAAGTACTTCCGTTTTAAAGTCAAGTTTCATCAAAAAGAAACTTTATCTGACTAAATAGTTCCAGCAACAAATAGTAAAGAATAAACAATATGGATGGAAGTGGATTATGTGCCATCAACTTTTACTTCTTGTTTAGCTAGCTGAACAGAAATCAAATTCAGCCAAAATGTAGAATAAATTTTTGTTTTTCGATCACAAACTGTTGCAACTATTTTTGTTCTTTCGTCACATCTCTTAATGCTTTGACAAGTTATTAAAAACTGCCATGATGAAAACCTTTTTACCTTTGTTACATAGTTTGCAAAACGATCACGTGTTTTATAATAATAACTAGTAGTTACCAATGGTAAGGGAAAGTCACAAGTTACTATGAAGGTCAAAAGGTAAGAAGCAAGATGTTTTCATCAGTATCTTATGTCAAACAGGTCATCATGTACATGTATGAAATATTTCAGGAAACTGTGAAAAGTATACAATTGTTCGGTAATATTCGATCAGGTTTATAACATTGATCCCACTTTCTGCAAACCTGCTTAATTTGTTGCATTTACCTTTTTGCATTCTGTTGAGAACTACTGTATCTGTTACAAGTTTAATGGCACACCTTAACAAAGTGGCGCAGCGCTTGCACACATAATAAAAATTGTTGTTATTTGTCACATCACTTTATCTACAAAATAAATGATACAATATTTTGTTTTTGTGTTGCTAACCCACCAGTCAAATTTGCGCTGAAATGCTAAAAAGAAGTTTGATAATAAAAGAAAAATTGAAGCTGCAATAAAATTTAATGCATGTATTCTCTACCTGAAACCGTAACTATTTCGAGATGTAAATGTAATAAATGTTTGTGTTAAAAAGTATTGTATTAACTTGTATTTTGGTATCTCTTATACTGCCTCTGGCTCTCAGATATTACCAAAAGTATCCCTGTAAAACAAACAAAATGATTGATTAGCCCTAATTGTTAATATTACAGCTTAAATGTACATAGAAAAGTGTTAAAACCCCAAGGACTAAAAGATACACAATTAAGATAAAAAAACCAGTATTATCAAGCTTTTTAAAACCATTTCTGTACATAAAGCAGAACTCTTCTCACTCCCAACGCCATTCTATACCTCCCTCCCCCCTGAATGGCATCGAAACCAGATCTACATGTTCATGTTTTTAAATTTCATTCTTATATTTTTCAACTGATTTTGATAAAATCGAGTCATACAGAGCACAAAGGGATAGGAGCCTTTGTTAAAACTCACTCGGCTTTTGTCAGTGGGCTGATCTTTGTTGATGTCTGTAATGTACTTTTGAACAAACAGACTACAAAGTTGTATGAAGGGCATACTGAAAACCATTTGTTTGCAAATTAATTTAAAAATGATGTCGAGATGCTTGGGTTGGAAGTTTGGGAAATTTTTAAGCGACCATAAGCAGCTCTCAGCAATTCCATCCGGTACATCTGCTCAAATGTTTCCAGTTCAAAGAAGTTAAACGGGACACATGCATTGGTGTAAAAAAGATTGGTTCTTTTACTCGCGGCTCATTCAAACGTACAAAAGCCACCCGCAATTGACTCACAAGTTTACATTTATTGAATATTATATTGCCCGTTTATTGAGCACATAAAAGACGGAGGTGCAGATAAAGCCATCAAGATCATCAACTGGATAAGAATTGGCAAAGCAAGGTCAGCGTCCTTACCCTCAAACCAGTCTGGCGTTCTAAAGTAATCTCACAGTCCACCAAACTCCGAATCTTTAGTAGCAATGTTAAGACCGTACTATTCTATGGCTGCGAAACGTGGAAAACAACTAAGGCAACAACACACGGGCTTCAGACTTTCGTTAACAAATTCTTGTGACCCATCCTTAACACCAAGTGGCCCAACAAAGTCAGAAACGAAGAACTACACCGCAAATAGGGTTGGATCGACCACACACTGCGTAAACCAGAAGATAATGTCACAAAGACGAGCACAAAGATGGAATTCCCAAGGAAAACGTAAGAGAAATAAAGGAAGATCAAGAGCCACATGGGAAGATCTACAGAGCAAGAACTAAAGGCTACGGGAAAATCCTGGAGCGAACTTGAAAACCTAGGGACAGAGGGAAGTGGAGAACCTTTGTAAAGTACGTGACCTATGCGCCTCACGGTGTTACATGTAAGGGTTGTTGATGATGATGATGATTGCATGGCTCTTTTACTCATGGCTCAGCAATCAAATGTACAAATATACAAACAGCGCTCGCGATCGGCACACTTAAAAAATCTAGTTTTAAATTTGCGAATAAGTTTGTTTTTCGAGTCTCTATGTATTCCATTGAAGAGTTTTTAAAAACGACTGATGTCACAGTGCTGTGTTGGCCATCCGGCTGTGCAAAGATGTGGTGGCGGTACTCCGCTGCTGTTTAATCGCAAGCCGACAAACTTGAGCGAGTGTTCTTACAAACATGAGAGAGTGTTCCTCCCGGTTCCCTGTGCCCCCGCAATCCCCTGTCGCGCGCGCACTACCATTGCGATACTACATCTCTCATAACATCATGTAACATAACAACAGTGTCATTCAATTGTCAACTCTTTACAACGACTTTAATACTCTTCCGCATATCTTCGTGGCGGGCGGCGGTCCCTTTCGGACCTTCTCAAAACTAGTTGGCATGATGCTGCATCAATGATTGGGTGTTGTCCGGGCTCTGGGCACGGTTCTTCTTCAGGCTGGTCCGCGACAGGTTGTGCGATCTCTGGGGTCGCTCTTGGGAGTGTTATTTGGGGTATGGAATGAGGCTTGTGAGGTATAGCAGGATTGTTTGGGACATTCCTTGTCATACGCCTGTTCCGTCTGACATCGCTCGTGGCCGTCTCGATGACGACTGACCGAGGGGATTCGTCGTATCTTATGACCGTACCCTCTCGCTCACCCTCTCGGAATAATAGTCCACGCATAAAAGGTAGACTTTCCCTTTGTGCTGGAAGAAGTCTGCTCCGACCCTTGACCATGGGCGGTCAGGGAATTCAGTCCCTCTCATCGGCTCAATCCGTTCTTTGCGGTATCTCTCACACATTGGTCATTCACGTACCATTCTTTCTATGTCAAGTGAAATACCAGGCCACCATACGGAAGAAGCTGCAATCCCACGGGTTCTCGTGATTCCCTGGTGGCCATCATGTAAGTGGCGAAGAATGTCTTTCCTCAGGGACAGCGGTATTACAAGTTGTCCCCCCCCTTAACAGAAGGTCATCGTGTATTGAGAGGTTTCCTCTTTCTCCCCAGAACTTGGCTATTGGGCCATATAGCTTCCTCTTGTCGTCGGGCCACCCATGCTGCGTGTACTGCATTACTACTTTAAGAGAGTCGTCCCTCTTTCTTCCAGTCTGTGGTCAGATGCAGGAAGCAAGACCATGACTGCATTCACGTAGCACTCTACTTCGGACTTGAGTTCTTCACTTGTGGACGAATCTTGATCGATCGGGGCACGGGACAAGGCATCAGCAGTACACAGAAATTTACCTGGCACATGATCAATAGAGAAATTATATCTCAGGAGTCCTATTCTGAAGCGTTGGATGCGAAGTGGCAGTTCATCTATCAGTTTGTTAGAGATCAACGGTACGAGGGGTTTATGATCAGTTTCTACTCTGAAGGTCATTCCCACTAGCAGATTGGCCCAGTGTTCTAGTGCCCAGGTTGTGGCTAGGGCCTCTTTTTTAATTTGGGCATACCGGCGTTCGGTTTTTGTCATGAACCTACTCGCATATGCCACGGGGCGCATTTCGCCAGAGGGCTGTTTCTGCAGTAGCACTCCTCCCAAACCGTAGCTGCTCGCATCAGCCGAAACAACTGTCTCCTTCTCGGGGTCGTACAATGCAAGTACGGTATCAGAGGCTAGTTCGGCTTTCAGTTTCTCGAAGGCCCATTGTTGAGTGTCACTCCAGAGCCAGGTTGTTCCCTTCTTAAGTAAGTCACGCAGGGGTTGTGTCATTTGGGCGACGTGTGGGCAGAATTTCCTAACCCGGTTGACCATGCCCAAAAATCGTCTGAGGTCTGACAGATCTTTGGGCTCAAGCATGTCGACGATGGCCTTGACTTTGGCTGGATCTTTCTTGACCCCTTCTTTGTCGATGATCTAACCCAGATACTCCAATCTGGTCTGAGAGAACACACATTTGTCAGGATTAAGGATAAGGCCACTTTCAGATATTCGAGTTAAGGTGTCAAGAGGGCGTTGATCGTGTTCAGCCTGGTTTCTTCCTGTGATTAGAATGTCGTCAGCATGGCAAGTAACCCCCTCTAGACCTAGTTCCTTATCCATCTGCTTCTGAAAATACTCTGACGGACGGCTTGGTTTAACTTTGTGGGGTCAACACAAATTCTTACTCCCCATTACTCTTGGGAATGACAACTATTGGGGCGCACCAGTCTGCGGGCTCATCAATGGGTTCGATAACTCCGCGTTTTGCAATATGTTTCAGTTCCTGTTCGACCTTCTTCATTAAAGGCAAGGGCACTCGTTTGGGTGCAGTGAGACAAAACGGCTTAACTCGGTCTCGGAGACTGATCGTGTATTCTCCCTTGAGCTTATCGAGTCCCGTGAAGAGGTGGGGGTACTCTTTCAGTATATCCTCTTTGTTTACAAACCTTGAAGGCATGTTAGGTTTGGGCAGGGCAGATTTGTCAGGAATATCGCAAGAGATGGCTCTGACGCTATATGCGCCTGGGATTTCATGGATCAGGCCTAGCTCTCGGATTGCGGGAATGCCTAGTAGTAACTTTGTTGCACCGCGCACGATGTAGACACGCTCTTTTATGTGCAGTGTGTTGCCAAGCGTTAGTTCCATATCAGCATAACCAGTGGTGTCCAAGGATTTGTCCCCAGCCCCTACAAGTTTTCTATCTGGTTCAAAAAGGCTGCCAAACGAGGATTCGTAGGCAGTCTCGGGCATTACAGAGGCCTGGGCGCCAGTGTCAATGTCGATGTCATTGGGGAGTTCCCGACTGATAGTTTGATGTGCCACCCTGGGTCGATGGGTTGGGTTCGGTGCTAATTGGGTTTACTTCAGTGGCATGAGCTGGGTGTCCCTCAGTGATAACCACACCAACAAATGTGGGGGAATGATCAAACGACTCATGGGGGGCTTGTATTTGCAGAATAGTCCAGTTTCGTATTCGTAGTTGCCGCTGATTACAATGACTACAGACTCTTTTACTCAGCCTTGGCCTCGGCTTGATGTTGAAATAACAATAAAATAACTAACATCAAGACGAGGCTTACGCTGAGTAAATGAGTCTGTAGTCATTGTAATCAGCGGCAACTACGAATACGAAACTGGACTATTTACATCCACCTGGATTGCTTGGGCAGCACGAGTGCTTCTGCAGACATTGGAAAAGTGGCCAATTTTTTTGCATTTGTCACAACGGGCTCGAGCAGAAGGGCAGTTTCTTTTTACCTGGTGGGAGTACTTTGCCACAATAGCCACAGGCCTTCCCCGAATATTTTTGTCGTTGGTCAGTGAGGGAGTTTACACTATCAATGGCAGCAGTTTTGGACTCTTGGAGCTTACGGGTTGTGGCTTCTCTCAGAGACATAATTTGAATTGCTCTTGTGACTGATAAGGTGCCCCCTTCATCATACAATTTCAGCTTTGTGCGGTCATCGGAGCATGAGAAGGTAATTTTATCCCTTATTGCTTGTTCCAAAAATTCGGGGGGGGAGGATTTGCATTCGGCTGCTCGTTCCTTGATTGTCATAACCCAGGAGTCAAAATTTTGAGCAGACTCACGTTTGAGGTGCAACCAAAACTTTTCACGAAGCATATACGCATTAACTGAGGATCTCGTTTCATGAAATATTCATCAAATTTCCTAATAACAGTATCATACTTGTCAGGGTTCTCTGCTGGAAGTGGGGCCTCACCACCCACGGGGTCTGGTCGCTCGGGCAAATAGGTGAAATTTGTATAAACATCCAAACACTGTTCACCGACATGGTTTAACAACAACCCTACCTTAATGGCGTCGCTCTTCGACGAGGCTCCTGTCGCTTGCAGGTAAATGTCGAATTTTCTTTTCCAATTTCTCCAGGTATGAGCAGGGTTGCCGCCGCTTATAAAAAGCTCCTCAGGTGGCTTCACTGGAAAACATACCGCCATTTTGTTTTCTTGGTCCAGCACGTGCTACGTCAACTTGCTTAATGTCGCGTTTTTGTTTGTCTTTTTTTTTTGTTTCCGGGGCACTGTTTTTGAACTGTGGGCGATTCCACTTCTGATACCATGTGGTGGCGGTACTCCGCTGCTGTTTAATTGCAAGCCGACTTACAAACATGAGAAAGTGTTCTTACAAACATGAGAGAGTGTTCCTCCCGGTTCCTTGTGCCCCCGCAACTCCCTGTCCCGCGCGCACTACCATTGCGATACTACAAAAGATGCTCATAAAAATTATTTTGGAAACGCCACTATGCCTGAATACGAGGCTCAAAATCAGAGCATACATACGTACATACGAATATACGAATATATGCTGCAAACAAGCAAATTTGCTGGCATTCGAGTGAGACCACAGGGAGACCATCTGAAATATGCAATACTAATAATAATGATAATAATAATAATAATAATAATAATGACAACATCATTAACAAATTTTCTTTTTTTTTTTTTTTTGCCCGGTACATTTCAAAAACGAGCCTCGGATGCTTTCCACTAAAGTTATATCTTAATCTATGACATATCAGTAGTCACGTAAACAAGACATTTTCTGCGAAGGCCAGGAAAAGCCCGTCGCGCTGATTACTTTCTTCGATTACTCGCGCAGCGATATATAACAACTTTTTCATCATATAAGAGAAATTGTACTTTTATATATAACGATATTACAACTCATTAATATTTAGTTTGATTTCTAGTGATTTCTCATTGACTCCCGTGTGCAAAATCAATTGTGATGAATCGCACTCGATTTGGTATGGCTGAAATGATCCGATCAAACCTTTGATCCGATCTATGAACATTCAAAACTTTATCTCTCAACACCCCTGCTCATCAGTTTTGTTTCACCGGGCGCTGTAAAACCATTCTGATTATTTGACGCCATTTAGCTGTTTTCACAGGCAACACAGCAAAAAAAAAATACAAATATGTTGGTGATTTTACTTCTCGTAGTGCGGTGCAACTTGAATGACAATTTAAATTGAGTCGAGTACAAGTGGAGCCTGAGACGTCGAGAAAAATAATTGTGAATGGGACGAACAAATTATACAGAAAAGGTTATCGACATTTCTGAGGCACGGAACCAACAGGGGCTTAATTCCAGTATAGATACTAAGGTAAGGACTGTGGGTAATAGTGGTAATTAAGGAGTATATATAAGGTCGTGATTGATGGTCAGAAAAAAGGCACATTCGCCTTTTTTCTGACCATTATTATGAGATAAGTGTCGAGATGAACTTGAAATCCAATATATTCGTTGAGAGATGAATAATCCAGCAACAACGACTTAGTTTTTTTTAAAAAAATAAAAACCACGGGCGGAGATTCTGTAAATAACTTTAATTTGCCCACAAATAGTACGGCGGCTGTCACTGAAGGTGACGGCTTTAGTTAACACGTTATGGTTGTACCCTATTGTTCGATATATATATTGTTTAAAACATCATTCTGTAAATAACAATTTTCGAACTGATGTAAACCAATATATAGCAATATTTCAAAAGCAAGCAGAGCACCTCTAGAGGACCTCTAGATCCCGGAGGGTTGTGGTATTGCGAGTTCGGGGAATACGTTTCCAGTTTCCCACTGGGTTTTATGGTTTTTCGTATCCCGCATAAAACCACTTGCCTGCTGCTCGATATTAACTAAGGGAGCGGGTTACGTCACTAAAATAAACCTGATGGGATATATTTTTTTTGCGTTGCTGTCAAAGGGAGCAGAATTATTGTTAACTCTTCAAACATCTACGAAAACATGACGAACTTTAATGTTTTGACAAAATTTTCAGTAATGAAATTGTAGTTCTGAAAGCAGTAAATTTACCATCTAGTATCTGCCTCACGTTTTAGTCTGAAACTTGATATTGAATGTACATGTTTGCATAATAACCGGCGTGTCAAGTTCTTTAGATCCAATCTCATTTGCATTTTTGTCCTCTTGAGTATCGGTTTCTTATCCTTTTCCTTCTGTGCACTGTTCACGAATTGTGCGAACTGAAATCCACAGCCATAAAACTCCTCCAACATGGTTCTAGACGTAGATCAAGTCTTGCAGCACATCAACGAGCTGGGTCCTTACCAGTGGAGAATCCTTCTCATGTTTACCTTCATATTCTTTCCATGTACCTATCAAACCCTGATCATGGCCTTTGCAGCGTACGAGCCACCGTGGCAGTGCGCCGCGAATGCGACGAGCTGCTTAGTGGGGAACTCCTCCGTAAACGATATCTACGACACAACAATGGCGAAGTCGCTGTATGAGAGGCGATGTAAGCTAAAAAGATCTGACTGGCGCTTTGCGGATCCCAGCTTGTATGAGGGGCCTCACAGCACCATTGTAACCGAGGTGAGTTTGAGTGTTATCCCGTGGTTACCATTTGTTGTTCTACACACTATAACGTCGCATTTTTATAACACGTCAATATAATTTTAAAAAGTGTTAAGAACGAAGGAAGACAATGCGAGCGGATGTTTCGCCTGTTCGTAGTCTAAATTTTACTAAGTAAACAACTGAACACGAAATAACGCACATTTATTAACGCTGGAACACATCACTCACGTTGTCCAGACACCTGAAGAAATCACGCCAGCATTAGCTCACACGCCTCTGTTGAATGTCCTGAGTAAGGTGCTTTCCCGTCATTTTTTTCATTGGTTGAGAACTCCATCCCCGTCTCGGCCACCTGGTTAAACTATAACCAGAGGGGCAAAACAAACAGCACTTTCCGTCTGGTTGAACTAGTTTCGCTTCTAGTTCCAGGTTTTTTAAAAACATCTAAAAGCAGTTTATGAATCAGGAGTACAAGTATAAAATTACTTTTTTAAAAAAATTGTAAAATGAAACATTGATCAAACATTAATTTAGCTCCACAAAACAAAAAAACACCTGAAAATTTAGAGTAAATATGACAAAATTAGTGAGTATGATACATTTTCTTTATTACTAAAAAATAAGATATGTTCGCCGGACTAGTGAAAAAATGTTAGAAGACAAAAAAGCCCAGATTTGGGCGATAAACGTAGATAAACAACGGGGCACCGGGTGCCACCGTCAGATCTAGAAAAACACTGCAGGGGACGAAATGAGAGGGCAAAGTTTTTGATCGCGAAGTCCAGCGTAACGTAGACAAACCCCCAGACCCTCAAAGACGGAAATAAGGTCAATGCTATTAGGATCAAGTGACAGTCACAGTGATCGGTTGAGTTTGGCGAAATATATTGGCGTCTTTTATACTTACAAGGGTTGTTTGTTTGCTCTGATAGAAGTACTATTTCTGCTGCCTCTTGAAGAGGAATTATAATAAAGTTATTATGATTTTTGTAGGATATACTTTTGCACGCACGCGATAAATTGCAGCCAGTTGTTTTTGTTCTCGTTGATTATTTTTAGGATCTTAACCAACATCTTTTACATGAAAGAGGTCAGCCAAAGGTTGAACACCAAGGACAAGCTAGGTATTTATATGAATGCTATTTCAAAGGTCTTCAAAGGCCTACTCCGACGGTGTTGAGGCATACAACAGATGTTTTATCAGTAGCTCTCACGAATTGCTTATTTTACCACAGTACACAGCTTATCCAACCTGGTTGCCGGCTGGCGGCGATGAGTGTAAGGCGGCTAAAGCGTTTGCTCAGCTTGTGAGCAAAGTCTTTCCTCTAGTGTAAGCTTTTTCTTTTTAATTTTTAAAAAGAAAATATTTTGCAATTTAACTTATTTAACGTCTGCTACTAGTCAGCGCTGTTTAAGCGGTTGTCAAACCTATCAATAAGATTCTCCAAAACATGTCACTTTTAAAACTTCATTTTTCAATGCTTAACAATACTAAATTCATAAATACATAAGAGGTGGCAACAGAAAAGAAAGTAATTAAATTTCGTTTGTCCTTCTGTCTGAATAACAGTAAATAAGCAAAAGTTCTCCAGTGCAGAAGATATTAAATTTACGAATTTCAGCTTACTGACCACTTTGAAAAAAAATGTAAATCAGTTTATATATTATGTACGACACTCCATTCCCCGCACAGCCAGATCCGAAGCGAGGCTTATCTATCCAGAGCCCATTCACATTGTATATAGACCATGCGCTGCAGAGTGCGATCAATACAATCTAGCATCATGATGTTCCAAATGCTTTTTCCCTTGCACTATAATTTTTTAAGTTTATGATGACTCTTAACACATCAGTTTAGAAAGAGATTGACGCGTTTAAATAATCCGGTATTTTTCTTGTTCAGCTTGGTCCTAGAAGATGAGCTTGTACTCTCACACGTAAAATGGTCGTTTTGCAGGTTCAAGCAACGGATCCCAAATACTTTTACTAAAACCACCTGCAAATATCAGGAAAATATATAGCTAAACACCGAAGGAGAAGAGAGTAGAGTCACTGGTTTTGTTTGATTTTAGGAAACGAAAAGATATTTTAAAACTGTTTAGTCATTTCTTTTACCACGCCCCTTCCATACCTGTGGCGCATGGCAACAGCAATAGCTAATGATAACACAGCCTCACCTTCAATATTTTCCTCCTTGAACGAAATGAGAGAAAAAGCTGTAGTTCTAACAGCAACAAAGCCTACCAGTTATTTATACTTGTGATCACGTTTATTTCCATGAACCAGACAATTTTGAGCGAAGCTCGTTTTTCTTAATTTCTCTTATTTATTTTTTACGGAGAATCCAGCTTAAAATTGTTTTTATTTCTATACACACAGCTAGGAACCTAAAATACGGAAGACTTTACTGAAAATGACTCACGTAACCTGAGATTGATCTTGACTCGTATGTACTTAAAACTTCAAAAAGTTCTTTTGAGCCTCGGAGCTCTTACACATTCCTACACTGAAAAAAATAGTCAAAATTCATTATGCTCTGATGCAAATCCGTAGGTCTGAATGGTTCTTTTACTGAATACTTTGTTTCCGTGGTATGTTGTATTGAGCTATATACAGGCTCGAGGTTGAGAAATTGTCCGAAAAGTGAACATTTGCCCTAGATGAAGTCGAGGGCGAATGAGAGACCTTTCAGAGGACAATTTGGGAGCCGAGGGACTGTATAAACTCAATACAATAAATACCACGGAGGTAGTTTATTCATTTTATGATTAAAACATAATTTTTCAGTTGAGACAACCGACACTCAAAAGTTAACGCGCGCGAAGGAAATCTTTTTTATCTGCTAACAAAACCTTAATGTCTTCTAGACGACTATTTTTATTCAGTACTTTATAAAAATTTACTTGGAAACTATTGCTTTTCCAAAACATGTCAAAAAGTCATTTGGGCAACGCCAGGATAAGATGTTTTAGGCAATTTTTGGTTCAGGAAAAGTGTTTTGAAAAATCTTGAAGAGGACATCCTTGAACTGTCGAACAATGAATAATATTAAAATCAAAACCAGTTTGTTTTCCGATTCAAAGTTTAATAACAATAACTCGGCATCGCTTTACAGTTGTATCTACAAACTTCAGTAAATCTCTTGTTCTTAAAAAAATTCCTACATATGGATTCGAAAACCTGAATGAACTCAGTCTTCTTTCGTGTTGAGTATAATTTTACAGTTAACTCGAACAAAAACTTTCCGGCAGAGACTTGCCATAACAAAAACATTTGTTTTCACAACTTTCTGCTTACCTAATTTTGCTGCTGTCGCAGCATTATCTTCTGAAACTCGTTTCTAACTCACAGTGATGGTTTTGAGAAAGTATCAACTATTTAGCAAGGTTCAACAATGTAGTGACTTGAAGTTTGTTCAAAATGGCGGTTTAAATTTGCCGTGACAAGCCTCGATTTCAGACCAAGAAAAGTAGTGACTGGATTGGTTGGAGTGGACTTAATAGGAAAAGGTGTTTTGAAATTCCGCAATAGAGAAAACATTGCAATAAATTATGCGAAAATCTACCTCTCTTCGCCAGAGATATTTGCCCTTGTGTATTCGCTGATGTTTGCTCTGCGAAAGATATCACGTGATCGAACCTAACCAATAATAACGCGCGAATATTGTTATAATTGCTGATATACAACAAAACGTCGTTACATTGTCGCTTGCGCAACTGATGCATTAGTTAATTGAAATCAAATCTATTTGTTTTCTTTGCAAAAAGACCACATAAAATAATAATAGTAATAACAAAAACAATGATAATAATGATATAATATTAATAAAAGTAAGGCTTGAACATATGCTAAAGCAAATTAAATTAACTTCTCGATTTTTTGTAAAATTTTAATGATTATCATATTCTTTCCTTTCTTTTAACAGTTTGACCTGGTTTGTGACAATCATTTCCAAGCATGGCTGGCAAACGCAATGATTTACTTAGGCTGGGCGTTTGGCGCCATTATTCTGGGTGCGATAGCCGATAAACGGGGCCGCCGCAGCGTCCTATTCCCGTCCGTGTTCATGATCATCGCCTTCACCTTCGGAATGTCCTTTGCGAATCGGTTGTGGCTGGTCATATTTTGCCGTTTTTTCGTCGGATTTTTTGAGGGAGGGGCTGGTCTAAGCATGTTTGTACTGAGCACAGAACTCGTGGGTCCCAAAAGGAGGGCTTTCGCGGCGACCTTGGTTTGGTTTTATTTTAGTGCGGCGCTGATGATTATGGGCCTCAAAGCGTACTTCATCCGTGACTGGCGCCTTTTGGTTATCGTTTGTTCTATTCCTTGGATATTCGTCGTGGTGTTTTACAAGTAAGTCTGCTTTCTGTCAGTTTTAACGTTTTGTATGACCAGCCGTAATTGTTAGGATTCTAAAACATCAAAGTTCTCAATTTTGTGAATTATTCAACATCAAATCAATCTTAAGACAAGCGAACCAAATCTGTCATTATGCTAGTTTTCAGCAACAGTTTCAACAGTTATGACGTTTTAAGTTTTTAAAATTTACAAATTTGATTGCACGTCAATCTTCCCATTGCTCGGTTACAAAAGACACCAGAACTACGAAAAAAAACTTCTGCTACAAATATCTAAAACACAATTCTGTCTTAAGCGTTTCAAACGTGATGCAGATGGCTAAATTTTGAGGATGATTGAATTGGGCCACAGTTATGAGTGCTGAAGGGAGTTAAATGTTGGCCCGTAGGAGACATTATTAAGTAACGTTGCGTAGCTTAAGGTAGAAGCGCAACAATTTGACTTTAGATATATATTCATGGTTGATTTCCGAGTGAGGCACTCCCTTAAATGAGCTGTATGGATGTGTGCGACGCAAAGGGGTAGGGTTTTGGGGCGGTTTTAGTCTGAAATTGGCTATATAGGTTTTGGCATTTTGCATTTTGTTTTCCTTTTTTAAAGATAGTTATTTAAAAATAATTACATGGCAGCCTAAGGCTGAATTGCATATAACTTACAAAACAGCATACATCTAGTAACAAAATATAAAAGGTACAACTAAATATGTTATTTGGAAAATTATATGCAAAAGAGAAAGAAGGCAAGATTATATTGTGCTGTCTTTACATGGCAGGGATAAAAGTGCCTTGACCCCCCTCCTCAATATTGAGTCACTAATCAGACCCCAACCCCTACCTGCTCTGCTGTGACTCTACGGTTCATGGCCGTGGCTCTTTATTCATGTTTTTTCTTAGTTTCAACTGAAGGCCTGGTTCCTGGCTTCTATTGCCTTTTGAAAACATGATTCCGCTTTCAACTGCCGAATACAGCACCGCTATGCGTCAGTTTGTTCTGTTTATTAAAAGAGGTCCTTCATCAAATTAAAACAGCGTGATTGATATACTTTGAGTAAAAAATGAAAGGAGAGTAGTAGTTCCTTTAAGTTGTTTCAGTCAATCACCATTTCGCATGTCTCAATTGCATCTATCCGCTGACCTCTGTTTGTTGTGGACTCAGATGGGTGCCCGAGTCCGTCCGCTGGTTGTTGGTGAGTGGCAGGAAGGATGAGGCGAGAACCATCTTGGAACACGCAGCACGAGTGAACAAGAAGGAGATGCCCAAAGACGACCTCCTTGTGCCCGTGGTGCCAGAGTCCAGCAAAGGCTGCTTCGACCTTTTAAGTACTAAGGCAATGGCCATTTCTACTCTCTTTCAGTGCTTTGCTTGGTGAGTACTAGTACGAAATATGGACAGGATATAACTCGAGGGGACGGAGGTGAGGGGGGGGGGGGGGGGG
>JAOBYE010221322.1:2790-16981 GCA_025403585.1 Parazoanthus swiftii | reverse complement strand
CGTTTCCCCTCCCTTCACGCCTATCGATTCACGTCCCATGTGTCCTGGATACCAAGTTTGTTACGGTTGGCAGTTTGTTCTAATACGCGTGCGCATGGGTTTTCTGAAATATAGTTCATTATTGAAGGGGGGACACTTTCGGTGTTGATTTTGTCCAATACACAGCATTTTACAAGAAGCATCGAAATTTAAAGCAAAGCTTTTTTGATAAGACCAAATTTCATAATAACAATCAGCTCAGATTTGGCCTAATTCACCAAAAAAATAAGAACCTAAAGCTTTAACTAAGACAGTTCAGTTTTATGTTTAAAAAAGAACTATGACAATTTTTCGAGGCTAAAACGTCGGGAATACCGACTCCGAGCCTCAGCTAAAAATGTCCAAAATACTTAGTTCTTATCTTTTTTTAGACGTGTACTGGGTTTACATCCAATCAACAAAAATTCCATGCCAAATCTATATAAACAGTGCATAACATTGCTTTAGCCAACAGTGAACTTTCTACCGCATGGATATTAAATTTCAATCGTCTTCAATTAACTTTTGCTCGGCAACAGGATGGTTGGCCGTTTCTCTGCTCGATCGAGGGGATCAACTCGAGGAGATCAACTTCGAAGTTGCTTCCCTGTTAGAAAACAGCACATATTCATTATATTCAAATGCACCTATTAGTATTAGTTCTGTAATTTCCAAAATATTGAATAACACAAACATAATCCAAGTTCGAGTGATAATCACTGGGCTTTAATCTAAATAAACATTTTTTTGGTTCTTTCAAGTGCTGATCAATCACACGAGCGCCGCTCCCAAGTAGCCACAGGATTATATAAACAGGAAAAAAATCCTGCAAAATATCACAACGGGAGACATTTAAATTGACTTTTTATTTAAAATATCCAGCAGGTTTATAATAAAATTTGTGGTCTCGTGATCACGCGATCACGTCAAACTTACTTGCGATTAGACTACAATATTAGCACCTACTGGAGCGATTCAGTTCGAAAGGAAGCGAAGCATTCGGCAAAAAAGTGCACAGATTGTATAAAGTGTAAACTGGAAGATCTAATATCGGGTGCGATTCGGTTTCTGACAACCATTCCTGCACAGGTTTCTTATCTTTCACCGGCTGAAAGATGTGCAGGCGTGTGCGAGGAAATCACGTCTTCAGTTTACGATGAGGTCAAGAGATCAGAAAATGTGTTCCAATGTTTCATAAATAACCTTGGCACAGTGCATGAAGTGAACGACTAAGGCCTCTGCAATTTGAAAATTTGTGTGTCCGGATATCCCAAGGAAAGGCACACTCCTGTCCATCTATCTATTTTCAAAATAAAACAATTTCAAGAAACAATAGATTGGTACTAATTTAGTTAAACCGAACTACTTTGCCCCTAACTCTGCAATTAAAACGTCATCCTTTAATTTATTTAGCGTTTTACCAGTATAAAAAGACCAATAAAGCTTCAAATCGATACAAATCGTGTTATCAAGTGCATGCCGTTGTCTCCCTGGGTGAAAATGTCAATGTACCTTTGACGGAGAATACTGCTTGGCTGTTGGCTAAATTCTCAGAAGTTTTATCAGTAAAGTATTCATTGTAAGTCTCGTAGCAAAGTCGCTTCAGGGTTTTTCAAATCGGGAATTTTGCTTATTTTTTACGTTTCTCGTGTCAGTTTCTTCGAAGTGCCTTTTCACTTTTAAAAGACTTAAAAACGAAAGCAAACACCGCTATAAGTGTGTTTACAGATGTCGCAGGTTTCCGGCAAGATCCAAACGAATTGTACCCATCAGCAAAAAGCAACATAACTTTACCAACAGTTTAGAATCTCAGGAACAATCACTGTACAGTTTTGTTTCTTAAACGAGAGTGCTTTGCCTTGAGCGGTTTAGCGTTTGAGAACAATTATCAAATAGTACAAATATTTCACAACCGCAGTGAATTCAACTAGCAAATCCATGGATTTTCTTCATATTTACAGATGTCAGAGAAAGTTTTTTAGGGAACTAGAAATAGAGATCAACTTAACATCATCGGTAAAGCTGCGGAGACTTAGTGACAAAGAAGCTGTGGCGGGTAAAACTGCTCACAGCAGTTTTTAGTTAACCGGAGTTCTAACAACTCGCATTCCTCCATCTTGCATTACACAGCTAATCTTGACAACAGAACTGCTGTTCCTTAGTTTGCATATAGGATCAGTTCTAGCTTTCGAACAATAGTACGAGAGGTTTAAGACATTCGTGATAAGAATAGCTTCGCACTGAGATGAATATAAACGAAATTGTTTGTGGTACGTTTATGCGTTGTTCGAGTATCTCGTCTCAGATTTCAGTCTGTGAGGGCGCCTTGCTCGAAGGTCAGATCTTGGCTATGTGCGAGTATTGCATTCGCGTGACACACCAAATATCAGCGCCTTCACGCGCTGTGTTGAGCTGTTTTGGTATGGTCGTTGTTGCCATTGCTAATACAAACAAAGCATATAAAAGCTACTATCTTAAGAAACCTGAGCACCGGTTTTAAGAGGCCCTTTACTTTGCCAAGGGCAAAACTGCACACTATTTGTCGCGCAGCATGCGTCCAACAAAAGCACGATCGGTTACGCTTGCTGGCAGTATCGTAATGATCGGTCATTCATACCCTACCAGTCGCACTTTAATAATGTCACAAGTCTGTCTCCTTTAGCTCCCAAAGTTTTTGCCAGTCATGGTATTCACTGATATTAAATCCGTCATTCCCTTCGAATGTCGCTAAAGTTATATCATAAATACTCGCACATAAACTGGAGTCTGAAGTTCTTTCCCGAAGTTCGTGCATTTTTTCCCCATCGCAATCACTACTTTCGTTTCCTCGCGCGCTCTCTGTTGTCTCCCATTCGGCACTTTTGTTAAACCCTCCACTACTGTATTTTCCAATTTCCAACAAACATTTTGGTTTATCTTCATTGCAGTTATCTAGCGACTTACTTTTAGTTCTCTTCATGGCGTTGTAGTATTTTGAGATGTCTATACCCTGATCTGGATCTGCTATGGAATCCACAGAATCTTTGGATATTTCTGAATCAATGTTTTTCTCCGTATCGGACGAATGCCGCCTCTTCCCTAGTTCTGCGCTGCTACTCAAAGATTGACTCCTTGATTCTTTCAAATTATAATATTTAGGCCTTCCGTTTCTGCTGTTTTCATGAACGTGTAGATGAGGCAGACTGCTTTCGCTCAAACCGCGAGCATGAAGCCTACGATTTTGAACATCCTGTACATGAAGTTCATGAGTTAGTAAATGGAAGGCCTTTTGTATAACCTTGGCTAAGCTTTTCGCCTCCTCTTTATTCGGTAACAAAATCACATGGCAGTTCACCGCATCTCCTTTCGGGCCAAACTGGTAGTTGAAGAAAAATATTTTTTGTTGTGGTCTGTAAACACCACAGTACAAAATTCTCCGCAGTCCAAAGACTCTTTCCTCGTCTTCGGTGCTATCTCTGTCACGTAGAGACAGCTCGTCTTTGGAAAGAGTCACCGAGTAGTGGTCAAGTGATTTTAGTCTTGGCTTTTGATGGTGGTATATGGTCTTTACCGTCTCACAAATGTCCTGTAAGCCGGGTCGATACAGTTCCTCGCATCCAAGATATTTCCCTATATACGTCGGTGTGTGTATATCAAAGTTCACAGTATCGTAATCTTTATCGATCTCTGGTTTCGCAGCACTGTCAGAATGGCAAGAGAACAACTTTAACATCGCCTTTATTAGCGTCAAGGTGCACAGTTCAGGCAATGTGGTACAGTAATCCAGCTTGCTTGACCATCTGTTATTAGTGCTGCGAGGTCGTGATTTTGCCCGATCAATAGTGACATATAAACCTGCTTCACTTCTTAATCACGGAAGCGTAGGCCAGCCTTTGAAACAAAACCAAAAGTGCCAAGTGATCAGGCAGCAATTTAAACTCATCTCTGGTTTGGCGATTCACGCAACCATGTCTTTCACTAGCTTCGTTGAACAAACAGTATTCAGTTCTTACGGAGCGCACAAATTATGTCGGTTGATGTTACCTCAGTATATTCGCTCGTTACTGTAGCATGCGGTCTTCTTCAAAAACTACAACAATGCGGATTTTTTTCGCCAAGAAATGATCGAGTCAAACTCCAGATGTCTTAGTTTGTACTCAGTCCTCTCCGGTCTGAGAAAGGAATTCCAGCTAATCAAATTTCACATTCTAATATGTTCCACTCGATGACATGATTTGTCTTTAATTAACCATTAAGCCCACTATCTGTTGTTGTTTATGTTATTTTCAAAACACGAGACGCCCAGAATTTACATTCGACAAAGCTAACAAGCATCAGCCCATTCAAGTGTACGACCCAGAGCAATCGCTGTGTTTTCAGGGTCTCTTGTACAGCCAACTGCTTGGCCAGAGAACATCTGTAAAGATGATTGGCTTCATACGAGAAAAACCGATGGTGTGCGGCGATACGATCGCAGATCAACCGGAACCTCCGGTCTTGCGATTGCGACTCATTGCAGAAGAAAGATACGAGGGCACGCGTGTTTTGGAACACATTGCCGGCTTTGGTTAACATTTGCGATAACTTTTTCATAGTACAAGGACGCCAGCCTCCTGACTGTACGATAGCCGGACTGGAACACGTCCAGAGTCATTCTTGTAAGCTTCAGCAAAAAGGTCTAGCAGTTCCTTTTAATAATGACTACTTGCAATTCAACATATTCATAAATTTTCTTGTTCGTTGTGTAAAGCTCTTTAGTTGCACCAATTTTTGCAGTCTTTATCCTTTTTTCAGTTTACTAACACGGAGGAATGAAGCAACGGTATTGATTCCTAGTTTCGGCCGGAGAATGTTAAGTTCATTTTGTAGTTACTTTTTTCATTTCGAAGCAACTTGTTTTCAAAGCTTTACTTATGGGAAAATAGCTATTAACAGTTCCTTCAGTGTCGAAGATGAAAAAGATAAAAGTATGGAAATTAATTAACAGTGAAGAAGAAAGCGCCCGGGGGCTTAAAATGGGCAACACAAACAAAAAGAAAGGAAGAAAAAACTGTTAGAGAAGCGAAGAAAACAAAGCATCGCTCCACAAAGGCATTCATAAATCAACTTCACTGCATTTTGCATAATAATCTACCGAATGTTGCAAAGATTAAGGTGGGAAGTTAGGAAATCTGGTCAAATAATTATACTCCCAAGCTTCTAGATAAAGGCAGTTATTAGAAAAAGTGCCAGATTTTTATCTTACAAAATGTATATATCATCCAGTCATACAACTAATTTCAGTGATGCAAGTAATTCGAAATTTTCGTGTATTCTAGTTGCCTAAAAATATCAACATCTCGACTCTGTCAAGACAATTTTGTCATACTGTCACGCCTTTGGTAATGAATAAAGAGGAAAAGTAAATAACAGAAAGCAGAGTTCGCATTCAATTAACCGACCAAAAATGAATCAGCCTGTTATCTATACCCTAATACAGGTAAGTGTAACACGTGTTTAGATCGCCAGGCAAGCTAAAGAGTTTTATCAGCAAAATATATAGAAAGTGCCAAATCAAGTCAGTTTAACGTGGAAGCAAAGGAAATGATTTCTTATGTATCGCTACCCTAACTTGTATGAATGCAGCAACATCTGAAATATTTAAATATAAAACCACCGCTAGTCAGAATGTCGAGTTAGAACGATCCGTTCTCGCGAACGATTGGCGACATCAAAGACTTGTGTTTGCTGCCGAACGATGGGCTCTGGGACAAAAATGCCTTGCAACTAATAAAAATGGTTGAGATTTGTTTCTCAAAACCGTGTTGTCATTTTCTGATGCTTGCAAGTGTACAAAGGTCGTTTGCATAAGACAGAAAGCAGCAAGAAACTTTGAAAGTCGAATAACTTGAGCTCACTGTAGTTTTTGCCGTAAGTGCTGTTTCTTTCAAGTTTTGTCTATACGTAGCACAATTTAAGAGCCGACTGGATACCGCCGATATCAGTCAGATAATTGGTGCTAATTAGTCTGTTGTCCAGGATGGATTAACACCACGTGCCGCAATCGCCGGAGAAGGGTCTTTCACACTTGCTACAAACTATGGAGTCGTACATATCTCAGGTCACAGTCACGGAAACGGCTCATTTTGCTGTCTTGTCATTGCACAGTACATACGCACAACTATATAAAGCATTTCTCAATGGAAAAAACGCTATTTAGTTGTTATAATCAGCAATTGCAAGCCTTTGGATTTGCAGGGTTGACAATTATAGACGACAACGCGAGTTTAAAACGATTACTGTTGTTGTATTAAAGAGCCAAACGTGGCCTCGCTTGTGTTTGTCCTGTTCCTTTGACGGAAGGCGCGACAACCCGGACCGTACGTCGGTGTCACGACAAGCAGCTGGGTTAAAACTTTCCGATGTGAACAGTTTAACTTGCTTAACCGAACCAAAAACGCTGTATAGCTTTTCTATTAGAGACGGACCGCACCAGCCCGATAAGCGTGCTGAAGCGGGAAAATGTCTATCGCGGAGTAGTATCTTACCACTAGTAACAGCCGGGCTCAAGCCTGTCAGGAGTAATCTGATCTGAGTTTTATAATAAATATGTATCTAGAATTAATTTGAAAAGCTTCTATAGTAAAACTACAATCAATTTACAATTTAGTTCCTCAGGCCAGATTATGTTGCCATAAGTAGCATCCAAACTATTCCTGATATCAAACTACAGCAATTTGAAAGATTATAAAACAAATTTGAAATATGCATTTTTCAAATACGGCCCAGTTCTATTTCATTGCAAATGACTGAAAAAAACACTCGCACAATTTGAAATGAAAGCCAAAATTAACGGTTGTCTCCTTATACCTTGTGTGGTCCGCTTTTGGGTGATTTGATGAGGGTTTGGGGCCGAAGGTTCCACGCCAGCCCCGCGAATTACAGATGGTATTGAGGTGAAAATCACTGATTTCATTATACCAGCCTGATAATACTCAACCCTCGGTATCTGGTGTTTAGTTTGAACAATCGATCAAGATTTCAGACGTATTATTTCATCAAGCCTCGCCGAATCACTCAGTTCACGTTAGCAAATAAAGGAAGCCGCCGCGACAAGTATGACGTCATCTGTCGAAGCCGACGCGTGTATGTTATGCTCTATACTGACCCTTCTCCCCACTCTGTCAGTGAAAATATGTTTAGACTGAATTGTCTGTATGGCCATGCCTGCTGGTAGACGAAAGGCTTCAAAGCATGCAATAAAAAAGTCACTGGGGTTGAAATTGGAGTTCTCTTTGCAACCACGTCCACGGGGAGGCTTGCGAGCATCGACAATAATTCGAATCGCCGATACCGATATTTCGACAACTGAAAACCAGATGTATTTTCTAATGAACTTTATTGTTGTAACTTTAAAATTCTATTGTACATACCGTAGGCCAGCAAAGAACACGGATTTCAGTCTAAGGTTAATCTAGTTGGTATGCACACGTAAACGACAGGATGGAAAAACATCTGCGCATGTGTGGGCTGTAGTAAGAGACAAACGATGGCAAATTTTAAAACATTTTTAAAACATTTTTGAGCAGAAAATTGGACGGTTGACCTTTTCATAGTCACCGAAGAAAAGCTTAGTAACAAAGATTTAGCAAGCTTAATTGCACTTTGCAAACGTTTTCTGTTTTTTATGAGCTTGGTGTAGGTTACGTTTTTCGTTCTGTCCCGGCAAGCTTGAACAATGGGCAAACACATGCAGCGGAGGGCTTTTGCCAAACTGTAAGGCTAAAAAAATTTACAGATATTTTTATAAATCACCATAAAGAATATGTGCAAACTATAATAAAAACCTAACTATGCTAAAACTAGTTGTCGTACACGAAAACATCAAAAGTATTAAATGTGAAAACATTTTCCATCAAACTGGTAAGCCATCTTTAATTCTGAATCAAAACGACTCATTTATGGCGAACCTTCATCTAGAAACTTTGATTAGTCATAACGGAGCCAACAATCGTGGATAAAACTAGATCTAGAATGTCTTGCCGAGATAAACCTTTTAAACTGAAACTAACACAGATTTGTTGCAATACAAGATTGGTTGTACTAGCAAATTTATAATTTCGGCCGGCACGTTTTAAAACATATCCAAGCTAAACCGGCCCTAGTATTACCAACATGCATTTGGCGGCACTACACAATCTTCTGTAAATTATGTCACGATTGTGCATCATATTTATCTCTGCTACGAAATGAAATCTTAATCCCAACTTTCGCCAAAAGCCGTTAAGTTTTTAGACTCCATACACTCAGAAAAAAAATACATTTTCCCTCGCGTTGAAGCTACCTATCTCTGTGATGTCAATGCAAACCAAGATTTTGTATACTTCCTTGGATCACTAGCGGCTAAACAAAGACATTGCACCGCCCCGATAAAACAATAGCATGATTACCGCGAGATGCACATACGTACGAAGTCTGGGATAACATAGACATACAGTACAAAAAATGATTGGATTGCAGCAAAATGGGTGGTCGGCACAGTGACCGGTAGTGCATAGAACTGCAGTTCTAGTGTCCCGGGTTCAATGCCAGTCAGTACCTTAATATATTCGTTCTATTAAACTTCTTTATTAGGCCTAGTTGTGTTTCCGCAAGACTTAGGATGAGAGTTGGGGTAAGTATTAAAGTTGTAATGCCTTGAGTATTGTTAGCAGGTCGGTTCAATGCCTGTATTCAATCACTCGTCTTGGATCGTGGTCCCGCCCTTTTGTCTTAATGACGTCATGGACCAATTCAACAGAGGTTTTACACTTATAATCCGTCAAGAGTAGTTATTGTTCAAAGCCTCCGATACAATAGCACTGACACGTCTAAGTTACAGGTGCAAAACGTTACTGAATTGGTCCCATGCAGTACACTGCGTATTACTTTTCACGACTGTAAACCGAAGTTTGCTTATTAATTAATTAATTAATTAATTAATTAATCAATTAATTAGTTAATTAATTAATTAATTAACCTGTTTATTTATGAATTTTTCTTTTTCTAAAACTTTGATCCACCTTCCTGATACATAGATACATAAATATTTACTTAGAATGGAATGGGCACCTGACTAGGTTAGTTTCTCTATAGTTAATTTTAGGTGTCCAACCACTATAATTTTGTCCTACTCTTGTAAAAGCTAATTTATTTATGTGTTAACAATTGTGGAAATAAACGATTTGTTGTTGTTGTTAACTGACAAGGCAAAGGTTCCGCGCATGGGCAGTTACACCTAGATTGCTGAGTTGTAATTAACCAGCAACAAAAAGAACGGACTCGGTCCGAGTTGCATAATTAACTCTTAATTAGGTAATGAAACCCGGTCACCACAAAGGTAAATCGGTAAATTTACCAAGTTTGGCAAGGTTTGATCAAATAAAAAGCGTGTGGTAGGATGCACTGACTAATTTTAACATCACCATCATAAACTGAGATTACAGTCCAACCGGCTCCAAGGGACGCTCCAGATACTAAACAGTCATTTCAGGCTCAAAGCTCCAAACATTTTGTCAGTCGTCAAGTACGAATTACACCTCTGTTAAGCGGCTTGGACTGCCTTTGAGGGGCCCCAAGTGTTGTTTTCTATTGTTTTAAGGACCGGTCAATATCGGTCCAGGAGAGTAGCAAATGTTTTCGGCCGACTTTGTAAGTATTAAGCAGTCATTTGTTCTAACAAAAGCCAGGTTGGGTCAAAGATTTTTGAAAAGGAAAATATTTTCTCTTTAGCCCTAACCCCAGCCATAAGTAACGACTGATCTCTAACCAATCTCAAATACTTTTGTCACGTTTTTGCCCAAAGGGACCCAAATTTAAAACTGGAGCTGCCAATGGGAAATTTTTCACGGTTCCTGTATTAGTAGGCGACTGGTCAAGAAAATTGAGCCTCGGGGCCCCACAAAAGCTTGGTTACATTTAAGGAACTCGTCCTTGTATAATGTTGAAATGAGGAATAGTTTTCTCACTTCAGCGGGTCAGCGGTTACAAATATTCTCACGATTGTGGTCAGCGGATTGTTCCATTACAGTTTGGCACTCTGAAGCAACAACTGACGAACATCTCGAAGACTTGCGTCAAGCGCTTCCTCGAATTTATGGCCGTCAGTGTGTGGCGATGATTTCCAAATGGCAATCAGGACGGTCATACTGAAACAAACACAGCACACAACTGTAGTATTTAATTATGATTTATAATTATTATAAACTAATATATCTGCTGACCTATTTAGGCACTATTAAATTGAAACTGAAAAGTACAGTAACAAAAATGAAGAGATGAACCATGAGTCACTATAACCCACGTACAAAAGTTCACGCGCATTATTGGCTAAAACAGGTTACAATTACACTCTCACAGGGCAATGCAAATGTCAGGCAATATCCTGTTTCGATATCCCTAGCCTCATCCAAAACAAAAACAAACCTCAAAAAAACTCCTTTTATACTCTTAGAAGCGTTTCTTGGAGCAACTGCACCAGCGAATAAAACTTTTGTGACGAATTATGCTTTCGTAAACACAAATCGATTCATGATCACTTTCGCGTTGCTCTCCATTTCAGTTTGTTTAGAAATCATTTTATGTATTAATTACGTAAACCCCTTCCAGTATAGCTCACTGGTCTACGGGGTCGTACTTTGCCTTTGGTTCTCAAAACTTTACAGCTGCTTCATATCGGGTCAATTTTCAACCTCGGGTAGAATGTTTCCGACAGACCAGTGACTTACAAAGAGTTTTTCTACTAACAAGACGCATATCTGCGTGAACTTGGGCTTCTTTCCCGGCATATCTTGCTGTAACCGCCAGAAAGTCGACCTCATGAAATCTCAGTTGTCTTTTGTCGATTGTTTCACAGCTCTAGCATAGTACAAGTAAGTATATTGTAAGCATTGTATATTCCTGGTCTTAATTTTAAACTCTGTCCACTTTTTACGCCCGCTCTGTAGCCTGCGTTGAACACTGGCATACATTTTAGAATCTAATAAAGGTTCTGAAAGTAAAATCAGAACTTTCAACCTATTTGATTACGTTTTTGTCCATCTATCTGACATATACAAAAATATAGTTCAAGTAGCGCCTATTGAAATGAAATCAGATACTAAAATCTCATGTTTGTTCTACAGGTTAACGTTTTTCAACCCCGTTTTTGGCACAGAAATGATATTGTTTTGAATAATTGCACTTTTTTGCTTATAGTTATATTTGGCAGAGTTTATATAGAGAGGTGATTTTTCTTTTGTTTTCTTAAAAATGAAGCCGACTTAAGGGGTGCATTTGCAACCTTTCAGGCATACAATAAATCAAACACGGTTTCTTGTGGTTCATATTTTATTGGATTGTTGATCTGAGTATAATACACAGGAATAATTTTGCTTTGTGCATTGTTGCAAAGACTCTGTCTTACAAATACATGATCAAGTAGACTCCCAGATGAAATAAATGGAACTTTGTCTACAATTTGAATGTATCCATGAGGATTCATTAAGCCTTTGAGTGGCATGATGCTAAATTCATTGAAGTAATTGATGTTGAAGTCTCCTATAAAGATGATATCAACGTTAACGACGTAGGAGGACTTGGGAATGAACGAATACCTTTATAAACGAATTCTCTGACCTTTCTGATCTTTTTCCTCACACGTTCCAGAGTTCATAATAGTATTCTGCTGGGTTCACGATCACGTCTTTATGCAGATGCTTCCTTACACGATTCTCATTCAGTCAGAAATGTTAGCTCGTAAATTGATCTCCCGCAAAGTCCGCAGAGCGACCCTTTCGAAAAAAGCTCAAAAATTTGTAGTGTGGGTCTACCGCAAACGATGTGTGTATTTGTATGTGGTTTGAGCGGAGAAGAAATCATAGTATGCTTCCTACAGGGGAGGGGGAGCGAACCCCTGGCTTCCTATCAAGACTATCAAGGACGACGCTTGAAATAAATCCACCATTTTTTACCATGTATGTACCATGTATCTCTCTCTAATCATGCGCATGCGCAGAGACAATAAGGAGGGACGCATGCGATCAACACAAGAAACATAATAGCTTCCAATGCAGCCGCCTTATTTCCTTCGCCGCGGGTTCCCTCCCTCGGAAAACGGTCCGTTTTCCGAGGGAGGGAACCCGCGGCGCAGGAAATAAGGCGGTTGCATTGGAGGCTCGAAACATTAACGCCTGCACCCGTTCTCAAATTGCGCCAAGGATTGAAGCCAAGGGAGGTAATATATCGAATGAGGTTAACGCAGAAGTGATTGCCCGTAATTTCTTTTACATGACGCGTTCTTGTTGTAATAAGAGAGCGGAGCACCGAAAGGAACAGCAAAAGATTGAGGCCAAAGATTATACTAGAGAACACCTGCAGATAATTTTCCATACAAAAAATGTATGATAATGCCATAAATCTCATATACTGGTCTACATCACCATGCATGTGCAGAGCTTCAAAACGGGTTTTAGCTAAACCTATAGCCGGATATATTCGTATTTGCTTTACATGCATTTATTTAGCCTTCGTAAACAGTGTTGGTTCAACAACAGGTTTTTTCACATATATATATACTCTGCTTCGGAGGAACCGGAGTTCAGGTTTACGCCGATATCGACTGACTCCGATCAAACCGTGATCTTAGTTTAATTCACGGACTATACAAGAAACGCGAAAACTATATTTACAGAAACAATGCCTTAAAGAACTATTTATTATCGTGTAGTTCCTTTTCAAACTTGCAAAGTATAATCAGCAAAGTATAATAATAGTTATTTTCATCTGCTATAACAGACTAATTTGTACTATCAAATCATCCTGTTTTTAAAACAACGACTTGTCTTGTTTGAAACCACAAACGATTGTTTCCGGTGCCAGTGCGTGCTAAATATTGAAGTCAAGCAAAGATCAAGTATATAGCACTAGTCTGTTACACTTTTTTTAAATTAAGATTGAAAAAAATAAGAACAAAATAAGTTCTAAGAGGTTAAATCAAAAATTTATGCAAGAGTACAATGTTGAATCGCAGTTGTGCTACAGTACTCAAAAAGAGCAAAGTAAGGGCATTGAGCCTGAGCGCAATTTTACTGGTCAGTCTTAACAAAAAAGAGTGTAATACTAATTGTTTTCAACAACGTAAACCAAAACAAAATCAACAGACGTTCACACTCGCATCAATTTTAAGTCTGTCATCATAGTAAAGAAGTGCAAAAACGGCTGAGCCGCTATCAAACAGCATATTAGGAAGAAGGTCAAACAAGTTGATGTCTTCCTTCATCATCCAGCATTAAGTTCAGATTGGGATCAGTGCTATCAAAAGCAAATATATATGTATTTATTAAATACAAAACACTGGGTATTGAATTTCGGGTAATCTGATTGGCTCTCTACTCAAGGTCGAAATCCTATATCCTGTAGTATGTCCAAATATGGAAACTAACATTTTTATCACTTAAAACTTTCCCTCAAAATGGCCGAAAAATCGAGTCGGTAGAATATAAAGTTCGAGATGTTTCATTCAGTGTTTGGTATTTAATAAAACAATTATTCCACTCACGCTTGTTGGATATGAGCTTATGATAGCAGACTCGATGCTCCGCACCTCTTCCGCTATCTCAAAGCTCATATCAGTCCAACGCGCAATTATGGAACATAGCTACAGCGGGAATGTGCTAGACTTTAAGCGAAGTCCTTCCTTTATTAATTGGTCAGGAAGGATGGAAATTGTGAGGATGTGAACAACTGAAATGAGTGGATGGGAGGGGGATGAAAAATAATTTGTTGTTTTTTTTACGTTTTCCCCTACATATTCGTCAAGGTTCGAGGTGTGCAAACATTTTTTGTCTTTTGAGTTTTTCTTGCAAATTCGTCCATCACTATCCACTCTACCGCATAATATCAAATGATCCATCCCTTATATCGAATTATAATGCACGCAAACATTGAAACACAGATGGAGGTTGTAACGATAAACACGTCTTGGCAAGTAGATACCATACAAAAACAAAGCGAAACAAAACACACCAAAATATAATAAAACAATAACACACACACACACACACACACACACAAAGACAAAGGCACGTATATACGACCTCCATGAACATAAAACATTTAATTACTGTGCCAGGGGGCTAAAACCTTGGCCTAACGGAGGACCAAGTCCATGCAGGTTTGAGACTTGGGTGAAACTTAC
>JAOBYE010221211.1:0-16982 GCA_025403585.1 Parazoanthus swiftii | reverse complement strand
GATACTGGACACAACAAAGAGACTTTGTTAGGAGATCAATAATCAAAAGCTCCGCTGAGAACAATTGATTACTAAAAGTTATTAAAGCAATTATTGGGACGAATTTTCTATAGAATGTTGATGTTAAACCATTGTAAAATAACTTACGACATAAATCTTAAATAACAGTTAGAATTTATAATTGTTTAAGGACATTTCTGTTTCATTTCCACGGGGTATCCCCGAAAGAATGTGACGAAGAACGTAAAAGGACCTTTTACAGTCTGCAGAGAATGACTCGATAGCTAAAGTGTAGTGTAGTGAGGTCTAACATCCATGAGGGGAGGTTCCCATTTCAACATCTTTGCCTTTATCATCACTGATGTTGTTTCGCATTAGTGTGAACGTAGATTTTGTCGTTTGTGTTTATGTCATTTTTATTTGCTTTCGTTTTTATTGTTATTACTGTCGTTGCAGCTGGTGAGGCTTATGGCAACAATGGTTAGTTGAAATGGTGTAGAGAAGATCACTACGTGTGCTTTAGTTACAACCATAAGGCCAATGTAACTGTCATGATAGATGAGCTTGGCTGACGCAGTTTCCAGCAGCGCAGAGCAGACAACATACTCGTTATGCATTGTAAGATCATAAAAAACCGGCTTTGCTGCAATAGATGTCAGATAAGCTCACTAAAGTCACCAGATCCTCAAGACTATACTCTATTCAAAGCCCTACGTTTGCCCTCTGAGAAGAAAATCTATATCCAGTACAGCTTTGTCCCTAGAACTATCAAACAATTTGCCAGCCGAAACAGCCACAGCTACCACTTTTTATTCTTTCAAGAGGGAAATCTACGAGCTTAAGCACTAAATCTACGAGGGCATAAACCTCGTAAGAGAGTGAGTGCTCAATACAAATCCATAACGAAAAGTATACCTGTGAGGACACGATGCAGACTCCGCTGCACTTCTTGTCACTTTTGCAGTCCCACGACGCGTATGATGATTTCAAAGCACTACCCAAGAGCATCTTTGCCGTAGACTTCACGCTGTTGGGACAACTATTGCACGCCATGTCGATGTAAGCTGTATCCGCATTGTTAAAGTTATTCTTCTCGCTGCGGACAACCGCTAACACGTCATCAACTACAACTGCAGGCTCACCCGATACCAACCCGGCGCACAACGACTGACCAGACTTGTCTACTGTAGAAATATAGGTTGACTTTTGTGTCATGGTACCACTATCATATTCATCAGTTTTAATCAAATTGCTCAGGATTGCTAGGAGTGTCTTCACCTGTTGATTTAGGAATGAAAAAAGAAGCTCAAGTAACACCAAGTTTGCCTATTTCAAGCTCCACCCAAGATTTTCAAACGCGAAAACCTTAAAAAAAAGCTTCTTAAAATATACCCATTGGCTTAAAAATTCGGTATCATTAATTCGAAGCATTTAAGGTGCTATACAGGATATTAGATAACCACTTGATGAGTCAATAGCACATGTAGACACGACAACAACTAACGGACAACAATTAACGGACAATAGCATCGCATTGCTATAATTCTTAAGAGCAGGCAGAGCGCTTGAGTAACATTTCTTAATTCTTTGAAAAACTGTTTTCAAACGCAGAAAAACTTATGGTTAAGTTTCCCAGAATGTAAAGCTATGCTAAGAAAATTGGAAAGAAATGCCTTCTTACATTATCAAAACTCATGGATCAATTTTCAGAATTTTTGGATTTTGCAAGTCCTAAGATTGTATCAAGTCGCAAAAAACTGGAGTTGAAACGTGTTTCTGTATACAACCTCACATCTTTTAAAATAACTTCAATTGAGTTGATTGAGAAATAACTATTGAAATTTAGACTAAATTTCAGTGAAAAGTTTTAAATCAATAAATCCAGGAGAGTTTCTCAGAGGAACACGGTAATTCCTTGCAAAACTGTTGCTATGTACACTAGTTCCTTACATGTTTTACCACAAAATTGTTGATCAAACAATAATTTACTTAGACTAAGAATCGTGTTTTGTTTTTTGCTTTAAAAAAACCCAAATTGAATTGTCGAAGGATCAATGCGTGTTGGAGCTTTTTCTACCTCGGTTAAAAGTTTATCCTATTGGCAAACAAGAGATTTGCTTCAGTACTCGTTACTTTGATCCGTTTCACACGTCTTCGAAACTAAGCCATCGGTACCGCGCTTTCAGCGTCTGAGGCAGAATTGTGCTTGAAGTTTGTACAGTAATTGTTATTTTTGGATGCGGAGCAAAGCAAGGTTACACAATCACATCGTGATGCTGCCCATGCACGGCCATATAAGATAGTCCACCATAATTCAGTGGTCAAGCGCAGAAGGCCACAGTATCAAATAAAAATGTGTATTTTGTTTCTAGGTGATGCGCATAATAAACGCCCAGATCGGCTGTGTGGTATCCTTTGCACTTTGTGAGTTTTGTTTTGGCCTCATCAAGACAATATAAAAATAAGAAATGTTTCACTCTAGTTCAATACTAATAACGTAACTTAAGGGGCTAAAGGATGATTACTTTCGCTAGTTTGTGATGGAACTGGATTTTATCTTATTATCTCTACTTACCTACCGAAAGTTTTTTTACTGCACGAAACTAAAGGAACTAAACACTCATTCAAAGGGTGTGGCGCTTAAAAATTTCACGACCAACACACTGCTATTTGTTGGGTCGTTTTGGTTTTTCGTCTACATGTTGCCTTAAAAAGGCTTACGAGTCAGTTTCAAGACTGATGTCAAACTTAACAGAAAACTTGCCAAACCTGCACAGACGGCCGACTGAAGTGTAGCAGAGGATATAGTACGATGTCTACTGTCACTTGCCTCAGCCAATCAGAATGCACAAAACATCTGGTTATTTTATAAATGTTCTGTTTTTTATTGGAAAATTTGATAAATACGTTTGCTAACCCTTAATGGCCTTGACATGTCACAGGCTTAATGCGCTTGCCATTCTAAGTCACAGAGTAACGATTATGTTCATACAAAATGAATTTTGCTCTGCACCAAGAGGTAAGAAATTAATATGAAATTCAATTGAGATATCTTATATACTATTTACGTATTTTTTTGTTTGTCATTTCAAAGCCTAGTTTAATTTCAGTTTATTGAAACATATTCAATGTTCTTGAAATCGTTCTTGCAGATAAAGTGTTTATTTAGAAAATAGCTATCTGGATCAAAAAATAGAGTAACTTCATATTTTTTCTATAAAAACATTTCAAGTATTTTTTCTACGAATTCATTAACTTGAAAATAACGAATGTTTAAAACACAGCCACTGTTATCCGTTCAAACTAAATACGCTATTGACTGACAAACCCTCATGATCGCACCTTCGTACATCATGATCAGGTACACAGAAAATCAAATAAGCTAATTTTGATTCCAAATTTGTTACTTGCCTCGTCGGCGGTCATGGCTGCAACTTCTGAGGTGGTCACTTCCCGTCGACGGCGTTTGGAGCTAGTGATAGTTATCCCATAAGCTATCAACGCATCGTTTGCAACTTTCAGTTTCAAAGTAATGGTAAAACTTTTCCCGCTAGCTTTCGTAATTTTCTCCAAATTTTTTGCATATTTCTTTGTTTGACGACGTTCTCGTGGTGGGCCATCTTGCAGAAACTAAAAAAACATGAGAATAATCGATTTAAAGCAAAATAATAAGAACGAAGATGGAAAAAAAACCCGACAACAGTTACTGATACTTACCTTGTTGCAAACCTTTTCCATGATTTTAGTTCTTTCGGTTGCGGCGATTGTTACCGAACTCTCTTGAGCAAACGATGAGGCAACGCTGACGAAAATTGCTGAGAAAAAAAACAGACGCCTTTGGTTCTCAAGATTTGTTTCGAATTCTACAATACAGCACAGCACAATGCAACATAATACCACACAATGCAACATAACACAACACAACACAACACAACACAACACGATACAAAACAATAATTTTGATTAGCACCAGTTATAGTTACAATGATTATGAAAAAAAGAAAAATATATATAACTGAATATATGGTGCAAGCTAACTGTAGTAGCCAGAGGCTAGACAGAAATAATTAACTGATTTATGTTTGTTACAAAAAAATGGTCAAGAGAAAATTATGTAAATAAGAGTGAAGAAAATATAAAGCGTAAGTACAGATGAAATCGCTTCGGTACCTTACAAATCATCTTACAAATGGTTTCGGTATTTTTCAATAAATACTCGTAAAGGACAACAACGTGTACATGTGCGTAGGACGTTTTAGTTGCACACCTACTCACTTGAAATTGTTCTAATCTTTTGTAGTTATTTCTAATTGTATGTACATCTTATGCTATTTATTTAAGCAGCCATATGTGCTGTTTACTGACCCTACGCTGTAGTTCGGTCCTGTTATTATTATTATTTTTATTATTATTGTTGTTATTATTATTATTATTATTATTATTATTAATATTATTGTTCCTATTATTATTATTATTATTATTATTATTATTATTGTCATTATTTTTTTATAAATACAACCATACACGTCAGACATGTTTTTAGCTATAAACAGTTCTAACACAAAAGTAAACACTTTTAAATCCAAACATAATTATGTATAGTTTCATACCTATTGCTTGGTCTGTGTCCCCAGATCTCAAAAGTTTCTCGGCATCGTTCACAATTCCATTCACTTCTTCTTCATTGAAGACCTTATCCTTGACGATTATTTTGAACGTTTTTTCGCTTTCTGCTCCGTGGCGATCGGCCACTTGCACGAAGCAACTGAATTCACCTGTATAAATTGGGTTCATTGAGTTTATTAAAAAACAACAATCAATGGTTCATTTCATTATTTGGTTTTCTAATCTTTACGCGTTTACCTTTCGAGTTAGTTGCAGAAACACTTTGGAAATTGTACTCTCTCTAGTAATTTTATGAAAATAGCTTTAACTTTTGAAGGACAGTATCATGGAATGAATTCCAAAGATTTAAAGAGAGAGGCCACCTTGTCTTCTTTTAAAAAGGAGCTCCGTGATATGAAATTGTAAATTCTAAATACATGGTATTTCTTAGTTTTACTGTACATGTAAATATTGTTTTTTATTGCTCGGCATTCCTGAAAAACAATGTAAATTGAGAGAATCTCCGAGGGTAAATAAAAAGTTCATTCAATCATTCATTCATTCATTCATTCATTCTCTCTCTCTCTCTCCCTCTTTCTCT
Source organism: Parazoanthus swiftii (assembly GCA_025403585.1). Taxonomy (NCBI): domain Eukaryota; kingdom Metazoa; phylum Cnidaria; class Anthozoa; order Zoantharia; family Parazoanthidae; genus Parazoanthus; species Parazoanthus swiftii. Next base: position 11,776 of record JAOBYE010221211.1, on the reverse strand, counting down.
CACACACATACACACACAGTGTATATAGGCAAATTACTGAATTAAACTTAACTTTAAGAAATACTCACTTCCCTTACTAAGAATGATAGCGAAATGTGCAATCCAATAAAAGTTTTATATGTATCATATATATTCATAGTATACATTTGTATCTGGCTGGATTTCCAGAAGGTGTCTTTTGACCTGTGACTAGCCGGCTGCCGGAGATTGGCAGCCAGTCCCCTCCTCGGTTGTCATGGTTACCAGTGTATGCGCATGTTACCCACAGCAGTTACCACGGAGAGAGGTTGGGCCGGGACGATGGCATGGCCAATTCTGGCCAATTTTTGTCGCCAAGTTCAAGGCGTTGACACGTCAAAGCTAAAACCAGCCACAATCGGACCCCTGGGGGCCTTGTGTTATGGTAGACGCTGTCGGCCAAACTCGGGCTGGGCCAGCAATTAGGTGGACACTGCTACTGGAAAAAGTGAGGTGTGGCTACAAATCTGCCTTGTGGTCCAGTCGTTAACTGCCTTTGTTCTCGTTAAAGTTGTAGGAGTCACCCAGAAGCGGTCAGCCGGATGGCTTTGTCTGACCAGGTATTGGAGTACAAGATGAGCTAATGAGACACCACTTCTGAATGTGGGTGAAAGTTGCAGTTGTTCAGGTTTTCTCAGTCACCTCGTTAGCAACAGTAATTAAAATGTGCTCGTTATCAGGAGGTTTTGCATAGTTTTAATAGTGATCGTTTTTTGGTTATCTTAAGGGTTGGGTTGGCTTTAAATTGCCTTTCAACGTCACCGGTTAGAGGACCAGTTGATTTCTGTCGTCAGAGAATAGGGTTGTGGGTGGGTTGTTGGTCGGTCACCTTTTGGAAAAACCAGCCAGATATATGTTCATTCAAACACATGCAGCACAAATATGCGTTTATAGTAAAGTAAAATGAAACTCCAACCTGCAGGTAACTTAAAGCCACCTCTTCTACGGTTTTCGCCAGAGTACAACTCGATGTCTTCGTCCTCATTCTTGCATCCAAATAAAAACTGGAGAGGTCCATCCTCTTTGTCGTCGGCCCATCCGTCATTCGAGTCAAAATCAAACTTAGTCTCCATGGCGGTACCGTTTGTTGGAAAGACCTTGAATTTACCTTTTGTGTAAACAAGAGGATAAGTCTTGGAAGGCTTGGAATCAAGTATTGGGCTATCGTTAACATCGAATATGTTTGTCATTGCAAAGAAAACTTGACAGTCCGGTTTGAAAATCGAAGTTTAAATGGAAAATCACGAAAGAATAGTGTATCGTAAACCCGATATTAATGCACTGGGTGTATTTTTGGTTGTAAGGAACTGCGTTTCTCGGATGGAGTAGCTAGTTTTTATGGTGTTAAAGATTTCATGGACAAATTTGATTGTAAATCAAAGTATCAGAGTGTTAATTTAGTTAAGAAGAAGATGATGATTATCAAGAAGAAGAAGAAGAAGAAGAAGAAGAAGGGGGAGTCGTAGTGACAGTACTACTACTAGTACTACTAGTAGTAGTTGTAATAGTAGTAATAGTAGTAGTAGTAATAGTAGTAGTCGTAGTCGTAGTAGTAGTAGTAGTAGTGGTAGCAGTAGTCGTAGTCGTAGTCGTAGTAGTAGTAGTAGTTGTTGTTGTAGTAGTAGTAGTAGTAGTAGTAGTAGTAGTAGTAGTAGTAGTACTAGTTCTAGTACTAGTAGAAGAAGACGATGTTTACAGAGGAAACATCTATCATAATAATCATAGTATTAATAATGATGTTGATGATGATGATGATGATGATGATGATAATAACAATAATGAACAACAACAACAACAACAAAATAATAGTAGAACTATCAGCCTTACCTTGTTTTGGGGGCGAGTTTGTCTGTATGTCAATCCCCGCACGGGCCGTGCTGTTGCTACCATGGTAGTTGCACTTCAGGTTAAACCTGTAGCTGGTTCCTGGTTTAAGTTTTCCCCGTGCAATCACTAAGTTCAATTCGGAAAACGTCCTATCTTTCGCCACAGTAGAACTGACTTTAGTCAGAGTCACGCCACGTTGGGACAAGTCAACGCAATCCTTTCCTGGTGGGAGAACAATAAAGAAGGGACTATTTGGCATCTCGAGCTCTAATTTTCAATAAATACTGACTGTGCCATGCGCTATCGAACTATGGACTTGTTTTTATTAATCTTTGTGTTAGAATCTTTGCTATATTATGCCAATGAGTCAACGGTAAACAACCACCTCTCCAAATTCTATCTAAATCATAAATTGGATCTACACATTTAAAAAGGAAGTCACTAATTCAGTTCTATAATCAGTTGTACGGCTGCTCTTGATCTTCGGTTTTTCAATATATAAATAGCTTGATTACATTTTAATATCAAAGTCGGGTAGCATACTGTATCACAGATTTAGTGAAAATATTATGTTGTTTAGACGGGATGCACCAAAAAGGCAAAAATGAAATTTTATTGACTTAAATGCTTCAAAAAGTGCAAAAGTTATGCATGGAATTATGCTCGAGAAGTAATTCTTAGAAAAATTATGCAGTCATTCACTGTAGAGAATAGCCTATGGAGACAATTAACATGCTCAATGGAGGCTAAATACGGCCCCTTTTAGAAAGTGAAATCGGCTGTCATTCAGGAGGTTTGCATTCCCAGAGTTTCTTTGAAACTGGCTTCCCAGCCGCCTAGCTCTTAAGTACAGAGAAAGTTATATTGTCTGCAAAATGTCCCTGTTGGGTTTCTGAGGACGTACCGGAGATGCAAGGAGACTCCCATTGACAGAGTACTTCTTTGTTCTGCCCGGAGAAAACGACTCCGCCAAGTCTTATCCTAGACATAGGGTCTTCTTTCTCTTTAGAAAACAACTTTATTATCCAAACTATCGGCGGTTCACCATGAACAACATCGATTGTCACATATGCGGTGTCTGACCTCCGTCCTTTGGAGTATTCCAGACTACATTTATATCTGCAAAGGAAGCAACATTTTCTAATTTAAGAGCTTGTTAATTCTAACTCCAATGCAGACATCTTATTTTCTTCACACCTGGTTTTCTTCCTCACTAAAACGAGTGGAAAAGAAAATAAGAGGTCTGCATTCAAGCCTAGTCGATTCAGATTGATTGTTAGAAGCAAAGTCGATAGATGCAGTCTTTAACGAAGAATCAAGTTCAACCTGTGCCTGAATTAGGTTAAAATTATATAGCTTTCCAGTCACCGGAGGTGGTCTAGGAACTGCGACCGTCATTGGTTGAAGATTTCAAGATTACTGATAAAAAAATTTCAAAACTCAAATAAAAACGTTAAACGTTTGCTAGAATTGTCTGAGCTTGTTTTGGTTAAAAAAAAGAAAACAAAGAAAAAAATCTGTCTCTCAAGTAAAGCATCATTTGAACGGATTCAAATGTTGCAGGGAGATAGAAGTTTTCAACTTTTTTTAGTGTTTTGAAAGGAAACATTTCTCTGTTGGTTTTTAACAACTTTTCAAGTAAATTTTGGACCCTTTCACTGCTCGCAATTTTTGTTGCCATAGAAACAAAACATGGCTTTTTTAGTATTTAACTTTATTTTGCACACAAACGAGTTGCTTGACTTCCTTTTCTGGTATTCTGATATGTTCAGTAAAAAATTGTTTACACAAATGATGTTGGTTGACCTCCTTTTCCGGTATGTTTAGCAAAAAACCGTTTAGAAAAGAAGGAAAAACATTAAAAAAACTTCTTAAAAAACCCTACGATCAGGATTTTGCGCCACATTTAGAAAATGAAAGCTGCGCCAACTCCTACCGCAGCAATTTTTTAATTTTCCTCCTTGTTGTGAAAACTAATTTAACACAGTAAAGGGGGTTACTTTGTGTAAAAAAATAACACTGAACTCTAAAAAGGAGGTTTTATACAGTGTAAGGTAATCACAGAAACGGAATACTCAGTCGGAGTACGATTGTTGATAAGTAAAAGAGACAATTAAGATAAATGAGAAAGCAATTCGTAAGGTTTAGTGACACAAAATCTTAGAAAACGTTTTCACAGCATTAAGAATACCTTCTAGATCTGGTGCTGGTTCTAATATTAGAGTTAACATTGCTACTTGTTCCTTACACTGCCGCACCCGACATTGTAAAAACCCAACTTATGATCCTGAAATGATCCAAACATAAATTCACTTTCCAAGCGTGCTTTTAAATTGGATTGTCAAAACTTTGAATTTAAAACTTTTCGTTGGTAATGTAACTACTCGTTAGTTGTTGATCTGATACTTCTTTAAAGCTGTTTTGGTTGACACCCCAGCTAATAATTCACTGCTTGTGAAACAAACCTGTAAAAAATGAAATCACAAAAGTGCAAATGGAGTTCCTATTCGGTTCTGTTCAAGTCCCAATTTCTTATTATTTTTTCTGTTTTTGTGGCCTTTTTTACCTTGTACCGAGAGACGTCGATTCGCGTTCGTGTTTCCATTCTTTCCGCTACAACTGCAACTAGACATTTTAGGCTGTCGCGTTGTTAAGCTGTGAGGTACTTACGTTTTGCCTGCATCCATGATGCCTTGCACCGCAAGGGCCGGAATAATTTCCTGCCTCGGTAGCGTAAGCCTTTTCCTTCCAGTTTTGTCCAAAAGCGGCTGCCCCTTCGAGTTGAAGCACTGCCACAGATAGTCAGCTTTTATGGTGTCGTCTCTGTCTGGATCATATGAGTCACTCCCATCAAGTTTTATTTCGCCGGTTTCGCTAACAGTTATATCTCCACCTAGAAGCGCACGATGCTTTGTTAGTTTCAATTTTATGCACGATATAGCACTTCTTTTAGTCAAAATGTAACGTATCGTAAAACTGCCTTTACTACACTGTAAGGAATCAAGGGCGTACCCAGGGGGGAACTCGAGGGATTGCGGAACCCTCCCCCCTACCTTTTTCATTGTATAAGTACATGAAAGTTCAAAAGCAAACTAAATGCCAGTAGGTCGTGAATAAATTACCGATCGCCACATGCACTATATACCGAATGACACTTTCAATTCTAGATCTCTTCCAACAAAAAGCTCTATAAGAACTTATTTCGGTCAAACAAAATTTCGGTAACTTGGAACCTCCCCCCCCCCCTCTACAAAATTTCTGGGGACGCCCATGGGTTGTATAATGTTTTAATGCAATACAAGTAATGTGATGAGTTCAAGGTTTATAAACGCATCTTGTTGTTTTTCTTGCTTTTCTTTTGTTTTGCATCTTAGAAAAATGCGAGCAGTGGTGTACAAATTTGAATCGCCTCAGTTGTTTATGCTCAAGGGCAGAAGTGTTTTTCCTGTGCGCTGGTAAAATGAGGCACCATAGCCATTAGCCTTTAGTTTTCAAAAATATCTGCAGCTGAAAGATTCATCGCGTCGGTCAGATTAAGAAATAATTTTTGAAGTTCTGACGAGTGAATATTTCGATTTCAAGGACTACCTGTGAATACCTCCATACATTGAAAACCGCAAACTATTGCTATAATAAGATAGAGAAGAATAAGAGAAGAAAACAATCCGGTGTGTGGCGCTTATAGGCACTTAAATGAAACAAGGTGAAGTGCAATGCCAAGAAAAATCTTTGCAACACACGTAATGCAATGTCATTGTGACTCTCCAAAAATGACAAGAGGACTGGTATTGTCTCCAAAAAACATATTAGATAGTAAAGTCAGCTTTATATCGGCAGATTTTTACATGAAAGAATTTGTTACGTTACAAACTTTAACGTGATCTCGATTTCTTTATTGAACTAACCTGCAATCACAGCCACGGGGGGAGTGCTTACTACTTCAATAGAAACCACGGCAGTTACCGAGAGACTTGGGTTGTTCTTCATATAAGCTCTGACCTCAGCTCTGTAACGCTGCAACAGAGAAGCGATGCGACTGTCAGCTAAGTTTATGAGGTACTCATTGGCGGATTCGGAAATTTCGTGAAAAAGGGAACGGAACCGGCAATTCTGGAAGGGTGGGGAGGAGGACAAAGACGTTTTTATTGTGCGTTTTCTTGTAAAGCGTTTCCACAATTTTCGGCGAAAGGGGAGCACGGGCGGATATCGCCCCCCCCCCCCCTTCCCCCCTCTTAAGTCTGCTTTTGAAAACTGATCAAGCTACAGGTGTCAGTGGATCGCAAAATAATATCTATAGTTTTTAAGAAACATCTTGTTTTATTATTTTACTTGCTATGTACCAATGTTGCAGAACGGAAAAATTGACTATCGTTTTGCTTATCTGGATAATCGTCTTAACGACATTTTTGTTTTTTATCATTATATATGTTACAAATTTGGTAAAGAAGCTTCCTCAGTTTTTGGTGAAAAAAAAGTAGAGAAAATGTCAGAAGAAGCTCACTGTTTTAAGAACTAGGGCCTTCTATCTTGGGAGAGTTAACGTTTAGTTGATTAGCAAAGAAATTAGCATTTTCCTGTTGGCGTGTTCACATTTGAAGACGCAAACGCAAACGCAAGTGTAAGACGCAAACGCAAACGCAGGTGTAAGAAGCAAACGCAAACGCTAGTGTAAGACGCAGACGCAAGAGCAATAAAAACAAGTGTGAATGTAACTTTACGCAGATGCAGACGCAAGACGCAAGAAAAAGAAAAAGTCCTTTTTCTTGCGCACACCTTGCGCTTACGTTTGCTTTTGCTTCACAAATTTCCAAGTGTGAATGGAGGTGACGCAAAGGCAGACGCAGGCGCAAGCCAAAAACCAAATCGCTTGCGTCACTTGCGTCGCTGGTGTTAATGTGCTTGTGTTTGCGTCTCCAGTGTGAACACGCCTTAAGTTTCCCTGAGATAAAAGTGCTTGGGTTATAATCGGACATATTTAAAAGTCAATTAGTCAGTAAGCTAAATGATTTGTTTGTCAGAAGTTTAGGGCTATGGTAGTATGCTATGGTAGTAGCTGAACAATGGATTTTGACTAAAAGAATCTGGCTGTTATATGAAATAAACAGTAAAAACCGTGAATATTTACATTAAATTAACTAAAAGTTGACGGGATCTATTCTACTACGCCGCGGCCAATAATTAACTTTTGTATGGCAAAGGCAAGATACATTTTCATCATACCTTTCCTCCTTTGAGCCTATTCTTTTCAATGTATAGGTCTCCGCGATTCAAGTTAATATATCCTGGTAACTTGAAGTTGAGGGGCACCCATTCAAACTTGACTTCGTTAGCGGGGTCGTTTCTGTCCAGGCAAGTTGACATTTTCACAGATGCTATAATAAAACATGAAAAAGAATCTATTATTTCAAACCAGCACATCCAAGTCCGACTACTAATGTAGTCGAATGTCAAACCACAAACATAGAGCGAAAGCTCTATAATTTCGTAAAATTTAGATATGCTCTAGAAAACATTTACGGTATTTTCAGTTATCTCTTTAACTATCAACGACCGAATTGGACACGCTCTTAGTTGTCAGTAATGCTACAACTACCAATTCCAGCATCCTCGGAGACCCAGGGGCAGTCAGTCTCGGGAGGGCATATTTTAAAATATCGGACGCCGAGCAAAGAGCGGTGAGGCCGAAGTCCGATCCATTTGACTTTTGTATCGACCCCAAACTTTCTCCCCCTCCCTCCCGATGAACCACCCCTGGGTTTCCAAGGGTGCAATTCCAGCAAACGTCCTTTAAAATGTATCGTTGTGTTTGCGGTTTCGTTAATACTTCAAAACACGACTAAAATTAAGTTGTAAATAGTTACGTAAACATTTCAAAACGCCATAGGTTATGTATTACATTAACTTATCACCTGCCGCTCAGTATTGCTCAAGGAATTGCTAACTATTATAGATGAAGAGGGGAAAAGGGAGACACTGAGAGTTGGGGAAAGGGAGAGGTCTTAACTTTTTCATTTCCGGAAACTAAAGGGAAGCTTAAACAACTGAGGAAGGTATTTATATTTGTACAATTTGTGGGAGGAGCTAGGGGATGGGAGATGCTCAAAATATACATTGCTCAAGAGGAACCCTTTCCTCAAAAACTGATGCCTTTAGATCGCACTTGCAAAGTCCGTCGAGGTGGACAAGCTGCTAACGTGAATGGACGTGCTTCGTAAAATTCATCTACATTCCAAGGAGCCTCCCTCTCCCATTTTATATCTCTTTCACCTTTCGATATTGCAAAATGATCAATTTTATCATAAAAGTTCCAGTGAACATTTGAGATGATTTTAAGGGAAACAGAAAACAAATTAGGTACCTTCAATTGTGAAATGAAATGACGCTGGAAATTGGATCGATTTTTGAACTTCCAAAGAGGGAATATTCTTGTTTTCACGCTTCACCTCGAATGTCGCAGCTTTCTTTCGACGCAAAAAGTTTGTCACTTCACAGACGAACTCGTACTTGTAGCCAATCTTTACCAGGTCTTTGCCGAGTGTCACCCGTTGGCCTGTATTCCCATCTAGAAGTGTTTGAATGTTGTTTTTGTCTGGTATTTCATCGCTTTCTCCAGCTGGTGTACGAACAGTCCACTTATACTCAACAGAGCGCCCACCATCACCATACGCGACAATGCACTCCAATTCGATTACAGCACAAGGACCTAAAATGTTTAAATAGAAACTTTTAACACGTAACCTACGAACTCGTGTACTAAGGAACCTAGGGTCACTATAACTTTGCCTGAACAATGGCGATTTAAGGAAAGTTGGCCTGAAGACCATCGCCATTCCATGAGCTCTTGCGCGTGTTAAAGTGACTTAGTTTTTTTGCTAACGCAAAGTGAGTTTATATTTGTTCTGACTGGTTAGCAGTGAGATGGGTTCTTCTTTTTAATTCGTAAAAAACTATTTGATAGTGACTCGTTGCTTTATCATCAGTTCAGTCGTTTTGAATTGCATTTTTGTACGTAGCACAATACACACCGAGAGTATATTACACAACGACGCGAAGATATGAAACTTGATATTTTTGAGTAATATGGAAAATGAAAAACAGCTGATGAATAACAGAACTGAAAAACAACAAATGCGATTTCTAACTAATATCTTATCTATTTACATGTAAATCTAACTGACACAAGGAGATGTTCAAAAAATGATGAACGTTGTGACCCCATAACTCAATAATTACATGCAGTAAGGAAGTCAAAACAGATGCCTTCGCCTCATACACATTTAGTTTACCTTGTTCACTAGGCGTAGAAAGTGCTTCGTCAACCTCCCTCCCCACTCTCATTTTGACAATCTACTTTTGCGGGAAGAGTTAATATCAGTTTGAACAGACATGAAGTAAGAGTATGAAACAAAAAAAAATTGAATTTGTTCAATATTTTGACTTTTGTTTCAAAAGGTGTACAGAGCAAGTCTTATAAAGTATTGTGTTTTAATTTATTTTCTAGATGTAGCAAGTGGAACCTCCACCCTTCGCTGCCTGAAATAGGTCTGCCAAGAGAACAAGTGTTCTGAACGCCTTCCTAAGTATAACAATAATATTGCGGTTAGTTACCGTAGGAATCTCCGCCTCTTATTTTAACGCCCAGAGGAGCAGGATTGGAGGGCCCCGCAATAGTTAATCTCTGAAGTCCAGTTGTTTTCTTGGTGATCTTTTCTCTGAAAGCTTTGACACTGCTCTTTTTCACTTCTATAACATCTCCTGGTGCACAGTTGCTGTCATCTCCAAAGACAATGACTAATTTGCTGTTCTTCCTAAGGTTACATTCAGCCCCATCTCCAAATGTGCAGTTCGTGGCTCCCAAGTCGATATAAAGCGAGCAGTTTCCAGCTTCTGCCTCAGCCTCTGAGGCCGGCTCTGCCCCTTTGGAGAACGTTATCACAATCTTGAAGAGATCATCTTGCATAACAGCTCTTTCGGGCACCGGGGGTTTGACGAACACAGTTAGTTTAACTCCAACAACTGCAGCAACTGATCGCCTTTTCCTTCTGTTTTGCTCTTGGTTAGTTGTTTCGCTGAATGCCACAGTTAAAGTCAATTCCGTTGAGTTGTTGAACTTTGGGATGAAACACTTGACCTGGGTCGAACTCACAAAGTAACCCTCTGTTTTGAAGTTCACTGATTCGTCCACGCACTTGATGTACCCACTGTTTACAAAACCAGTTCCGTTAATTGTTGCGTTGAAAGGTGAAGAACCAGCTTCAATCTCAATTGGCGAGTTACCTAGCGAAAAAATACCTCTTAGTTCGCTTCGTTGTTTGCCGACATAGCGTTTGCATACACAAATGTTTCCCTAACGATCATGGTCAATGTCACGGTCATGATTATGGCCATGTCTGTGGTAGTGGTCGTGGTATTATTTGTAGTGGTTAACTGTTTGAAACGGTAACGATTGCGATGAAAATAATTCTCATAGTCAAGGTCATGTTTCTGGTCATCGTCACGGCGATGGTCACAATTGCTATTACTCTCATGCCATGGTTGTGTTCCTGGTTATGTTCGTTGTCATGGTCATGATCATGTTGCTGGTCATGTTCCTGGTGGCTTTTATGATCACGTTTATGTCTAGTCATAGTCATAGTCATGGTCATCAGGTCATGGTCAAGGTTGTAGCAATGATCACTATCACGGTCATAGTCATAGTCATAGTCATGGTCACGGTCACGGTCATGGTCATGGTCATAGTCACGGTCACGGTCACAGTCACAGTCACGGTCACGGTCACGGTCATAGTCACGGTCACGGTCACAGTCACGGTCACGGTCATGGTCACGGCCACAGTGACGGTCACAGTGACGGTGACGGTCATGGTCACAGTCACAGTCACGATCACTGTCACAGTCACAGTCATAGTCACGGTCACAGTTACGGTCACGGTCACGGTCACAGTCACGGTCACGGTCACGGTCACAGTTACGGTCGCGGTCATAATCACAGTCACGGTCACGGTCACTGTCTTCGGTCATGGTCACGGTCACAGTCATATTCACGGTCATGGTCATGGCCGCAACCATGATCAGGGTTTTTCTAAGTTTCAAGATGGCGGCACTTAGAAAAAGTTGGCACTTAGATAAATTTCAAAAATATCTTGTCTTGGTTGTTGATTGTAAGGAGGACTTTCCTGCCATGATTAAGTAAGGCAGACAGATAAACTAATTGCTGTTATTTAAAATGAGAAAAGCAAGCATAACGAGCCTAAAACCTGGGACCTCGAAGACTGGAGTCACCATGCACTGCAACTCTACACCAAACAGTGAACCACCCAATTCGCTGACAACAGCCAAAAGACTAGAGTTTATTGCACTCTTTTCTACGAAAGAGAAGTAACCCTGACCCCAACGTTAACCCTCACTAACCACAGATAACCACATATAGCCATAAATAATCCTATTACATGACTATAGGAATAGTTTATAAATTGCGACAGTCCGCCATTTTGAACCTAAACTCGTGTGAATTTAGCAAATTCTGTTATGGTCATGGTTCGATGTTGATGTCATATTCAAATAGCGCCACAATAAAAAAACAAAGAATTTCACCTGTAATGTTGATCTTTGACTTGTCGTAAAAGTAAAACGTTTTTCCCACAACTTTGAAAGATGTAGCTTCGTTATTATTAAATGTACAGCTTAGTTCGTAAGGGCCAGCTTCTGATAGCACCGGTGACGTCACCTTAAATGTCCAGTATCCTGGACCAGATTGAATCGAAGTTGACTCGGCTGCAACGCTGTTCAAAAGTAAGTAGAGATGATTAAAAGTTATTGTCAAACAAGCAATGTACCATTCAAGTCCACGTACGTATTAGGCCTTTTCACACTAGGATCGTAAGTAGGTCCAAAGTAGGTCCACATCGTACTTTGACCCTACTTTGTGTGTG
>JAOBYE010221100.1:0-16983 GCA_025403585.1 Parazoanthus swiftii | reverse complement strand
ACGCGTAGCACTGAACACCACCCCGGGGTTGACCAAGATTGCATGTAAACGCGGGTGAGTTTTTGACCACGGCTTGCCGGGTTACCCCATCCCCCCGTGGTCCCCCACCTCCATGTAAACAGGCCCTTACAAAGTTTGCATTAGATTCGAATTTTGTTCGCATTAAGAGAAAACGTCATAGACTATTTCGCCGCATTGGCGAACTACTACTAAAAAAACTTTTTAGTTTTTTTTCAGTTGTTTTAGATTCGAATTTTGTTCGCGTTTACAGAAAACGTCATGGGCTGTTTCGCCGCATTGGCAAGGGGAAGAAAACTCCAAAAAATTAACCAGTTAAAAAGGTTTTCTTTGTGGAGCATTATCAATGGGTTTGTCGGCACCCATGTTTTGGTAACGTTTTAGGACCGATTTATGTTTTCTAAGTTCTAAACATACCCAGCAAGTGTTTGCAACACATTTAAACAAAGTACGAACACCGGAAGGATTTAAATTTTTTGTTTAAATGTCAATCCCACCCCTTCAATTCTGCTGTATGTGACAAGGTATCAAAGCAGAAAATCACTGCACTGATATAGCCTTATCGACACTAGTAAAGAACTAGCTCATCTTTTGACGTTCCAGAGTAAAACATTTCCTCTTCATGTAGAACATTTGAACATTTTTTCAGCCTGGGACAGGAGAATTTGAATAATCGAAGGAGCAAAATTTTCAAATGCCCAGGGGCTTGGCGGAAGAAAACAGGTTAAATTTAGTTTTACTTTGACGGGAACGCAATTCAATTCGAACAACTCCATAAATCTCGACGACAACGCCCTTTCGGAGTATCAAGATATTAAAATAAACATTACCAATATCACATGATTCCCCATTGTAACCAATACCACGGCAGTCGCATTCAAAAGTCTTGGCTCGGTCGAGACAGCGCCCGCCATTTTTGCAGGGACTGGAACGACAGACTTCGCTACAGCCAATCTCAACATTGAATTTCTCGTCTGGTTTGGCGTCCATCATGTTTTCCATCGCGTTGCCAACTTGCACATTGCCAATACAACCTATAAACCTATCGAACACGATAGTAGCAGAGTTCAGCAGATACCACAGCAAGATCTCTTCACTCTTTTCCAACTCATTCTAACGGAAGCTTAACTAACAGTGCATGCATAAAATTTTTCAAATGGAAACAATTTACACCAAGCTGTACGCACCGATCACTGGTGCCAGCTTTTTTCTCTTTCATTTTCATGCCATATTGTGGTTTTAAAACAAAAGTCGTTTTTTGTAGATTTGGCCTGTCCAGATGAAATTTCTCGATCTTGGGTTATTGAAATCGGTAAAACCAAAATACACAGGAAAACAAAACAATTCTGTCATCATACCTGTTCATTATTGGTAGCTCTCGTTTCCACATTACAAACAACAGTCCAACCTTACCAAAGATCTTAATCAGATCCAATTTCTCAATATTGAAAGAGTTTTTTTTAAGTTTAAAATTATTCCTTTGTAAAAATCTAGATGCAACGACTATGGTATTCTAATATTTTAGCATAACCCCTTATAGATGAATAAAAAGGAAACATATATCTTAGAACAAACTACTTTCGTTGCAATCTCAGTGCTGCTGGCGTCAAGTTCCTCGTGTTATCACCCGCATCACCTTTGAAATACGTCCCGCTCTTGCGGTTATCTCACTCGACTATGAGATCATTTAAGCACCTTTTTGATAAGCGAAGTTTTCTATTATTTGCAAGTAGAAGTAGAGTATAAACTATGTCACGAGCTACAAAACAAAACGTATGAAGTTGTTTTAATCAGTTTTACACTGAAACGTGTAGTGACCTTCAATTAGCAACATAAATGGCAGAATAATAATAATAAATTTGAAGCTACTCTCACAGAAGTGATTGCCATGAAGATCCAGAAAAAATATAAAAGGAAAAGGGACAATAAAGGAGAAACGAGAGAATACATCCAATAGGAAGTGAGCATAATTGCGTTGCTAATAGGCGATATTTCAAATTATTTAGTTAAAATCTATTTAGATACTCTTTATGTCAAACTTGTAAAATTGTAAATTAGTGAACTGTCAATGTTCAATGGGTTAAGAACTCCTATTATAGGTAAAAGTTCTTTTCTTCAGAGTAAGGAGTATTTATTTCTTCTTGTTAATTTGAACAATTTAAGTTAATTGATCTCTCACAAATTTATTGGGACTGAAATATATGATAATTTATTAGGCGATTGCAGTTTTGACTCGACTTTCTTTTCTTACAAACGGCAATTTATCTTTCTGAAGAAACTAAAAGAGATTCAGCAATTTGTTCGAATAAGAAAAGTATTTCGATTAGCAAGTGAATTATTGGCTGTTATTTCACGAATAAATCCCGATGACGCTCCGAACGAAATTCAAGGTTAAAACAAGAATTCATTTTCTTGAACCTCAATCTGCTCATTTAAAGGAAATAATTAAACGTCAACATTTGTGGCAACAAAACTAACGTATTTTCAAAATAGTAAATGCTGAACTGCAAAATCATTTTAATCATGACTACATAGTTTCTTCCACTGTAGCTTTTGCCTAACCTTCTTTTAGATCGATACGCAATGAGCAGTTGTTAATTCCATCGACGGTGTGGAACTTCGATCCAGTACTAATTTGATTGAACTACAAGGTTAACCATTCTGTGAAAATATTTGGACTAGAACTTGTCTTGACTGTGCATCATGTAGTCTTAATTTTAATGACGATTCGTCTATCAGACCTTGTTATTTTTAAACTGTATTTTCTTATAAACTATAATTGCTCAAAGCAGCTAGTCGGCATGTATCCGAAACATTTTGCAGCATATTAAGTGTCACACCGAGATAAAAATATTGTGAAAAAGAAGAGTAAAACCCCTTAGGTTAGTATTAACTTCAAAACCGTAAGAGAATGTTAATTATACTGAAATAATGTCCATTTATAGCTGAAAACGTCCAAAATTTGACCAGGCAAGGGTAAAATTTCACAGCCTTTTTTCAAAGTTCAAATTGAAAATGTTGGGAATGAACGTGCTGCGCGGTGAACCTGTCGTGTAAACGCACTCATCAATTCATAATGAATAATGGGAGATAACAGTGAACAGTCTTGTAAAACGGAACTTTCTGAAATATTGGAAATTCTACCGAAACCGCGTATCAAAACTGAACCGAACCGATTCGTAATGTTCAACAGCCAGACTATATATAACTATAATTCAAGTGTTATCAAGTTCTATATAAAAATATAAACTAGAGTATTAGAATGATGAATAGACTAATGACTCAACAGTTTGCAATTGCCTAAGGAGATGATGAATGGGATTCAATTGTATTTACTATGAATCAAGTTCATTTTCACTGGAAAACAATTTGTTTTGTAAAAATACTGATTTCAAAGCAATTCTTTGTTTCAGCTATATTATATGGCGAAAGTTTAATACGGAAAACTGTGTTTATATTTTTTCATCTTTGCACGATTGACCTTTTAAGACTATAACCAAGTTTTCATTGCTATAATGAAAAATGAAACGTTTGTAGCTGACACGTTCCCGTAATCAGAGTTGAACGAAGTTCAAGTTAGCTATATGCGATAAAATGTCAGAAACAATGGTTTTCCTGGATATAATAAGCAGATCTGAAATTTTACTCATCAACACTTACTTATGCACATTTGCTTGTAGAGTTAGATGTAAGTTTTAGAAATATTTGTTCAAAAGGGAAAACTTACCGCTTTTTTATAAATAAAACACAATTTCCCTGTTCATATGCATCACGAAAGCACCAGCCATCAGACTCATAACCTGGTTCTAACTTTAAGTCAAGGCCACCAACAAACAACCTGTCAGTGGACTTTTTATTATTGGATCTACTAATGAATCCAGATTTGGCTCCACAATTGATAGTACTTGTTGCATTTGTGTCAACTTGTAGCGTTATGTTTCCTTTACTTTGGAATTTGATGACAACTTTGTGCCACTTGAAATCAGAAAGGTTTAGGCGGTCAGGAACAGACATGTCCTCGACATTTCGACAATCATCGCCTGTGCGAACCGTCAATTTCACTTTTCCATTGTCCAGAGAACCTAGAAGAAATTGCGACTTGGGAGTATCTTGTTGATAGAAAAGAAATGCGTCACTCTGCCTTGTTTTGAAATAGAATGACAACGTACTGTGTCCTGTTGTATTCCATCGCTTGAAGCTAACAAAAGAAGGTTTCTCGGTATCATTTTGTTTTAAAAATCCAAAAGTTGTTCTTGATTCGACGTTCGAGGCCACGTATAGCAGGAAAATAATCGCAATCATTTCAAACTTTGAAAACGTTTTAGTTCAGTGGACTACTTGTGGCACTCGGCTCGCGGCTTCAGTGTGATTATCACAGCCACTCTGGGCAACGTTTCACGCTGGAAGTTCTAGCATAAATAAATACTCAAACGAAAAAGCGTACAAAGCCACCAGCAAAGTTTTCTCATTGCCGAAAAAGGCACATTTATCAACCACCAATCTTTCATGATACTCATCAACCAATGGCTGCAAAAACACATAGTTTTAACTGCATGATTAGTAAACATAAAATCATTTGGTGTCCTCCATGCTCAAAAGTCAACCACAGCACTACACGGCAGTGACTTCAGTTCCACCTGTACATTAATGTGTATTCGTAATCATAGCACCAATGACTGCATGAACAGCCTGGAAACAGTTAACAACTTTTACTTTATACGCAACGAAGCGCGGCATACTTGATTCACAGATAAAAATGTCATTTGACTGAACAAAAAGTTTGTGGTTTAAGTTGCACTTTTCCCTGGTGATTCTTCAATCATCTCCTCGTAACTGGCTTTTTAGCCATGAATTATGAACTAGTTTTGTGTCGAAAGCTATTAAGCCCGTTTGATGGCACTTTTCTTTAGGCGTAAATGCGCTTCATTTATGAGAATGACAATAGAAAACAAATATTTCTTTTAAGCATTCTCAAAAGTGTTATATTCTCAACTAATGACTTTTTATGAAGAGCAAGTAGTATTTTGTTTTCTTATTCTGCTTTGCTCGATCCTGAATGATTTAATGATTTGACGTCATTACGATACGGTGTGTTTTGTTGTAGCGGTTTGTTCTCATACTAAATATCGTGCCTTTTGAAGGGGGAAGGTGAAAATGATTATTTTTGACTCTTAAATGGTCCTCTTTTATTAATCATTGTTGATATCAGATGAGTTTTTTTTTCAAAGTAACGTTTCTTCCGACCCCCAGCCGGAAGGTCGGATGATTGTCGCCTGAAGCAGCTGTTTTCACACACGCTAGGTCTTAAAATAATTATCGCCGCTACGCTCATTAGAAAAATGACAGACTTAAAACGACTTATTAGAATAAATCAACATCTGCCACGTAATTATAAAACATATTTGACAAGAAAATACAAAATCTTTGAGATTAAAGTTATTATACACTTATTTTATTTCTTTTTGCACCAGAAAGTTTTCAAAAAACTAGATCTGAAACACATCAGAATACTAAGAAAAGGGAAGGCGGCAATGAATCACGGTATTGAAAAAGTGTATAATTGTACTACCTAGTACACATATAGTTTTTATATTTCTATCTTAAAAAATTTTACTCATGCGGGCCTTCTTATGAAGCAACATAAACTGCCTTGAACAGCAATTTGCGATGTACTCATTAAATATTTAAAGTGTTCTGTTTATCATTTGATCTATCTCAAAAACACTAATTGACGCTTATACAATGGGAAAGCAATTTATACGGAGACAACTAGATGAGTGTTTCAGTATCTGGCATTCAAAACACAAGCAATCTCTCCACAATGAAAATGTTAATGGCAACACAGCTATTTGTCAAACTATTATTCACATGCCAACCTTCAGTAAGCAAAAATCAAGGTTCAATATTCGCAAATCGGTGTCAAATGTACTGTAGTTTAATATAAACTTTAGACATGTTCATTCACATTCCTACCACTTTACGGTGTGTTTCGAATCAGTACATGTGGAATCATCTGTTTGGTAAAATTATCACGGATTGATAGGTATAACGACTGTTTCTTGCGTTGTTGCTGAGCGATATTGTAACCTGAACTTCTAATGTAGGCTAAGCATGTAGATGTAGATAGTTTAAAATGAGCCCGAAACGATTTGAGGGCAGTCTGCAGCCAACTGTATGATGTCCAGTTCGAATTCTGAGGGAAGACACGAGACACAGGAAGCTGTGGAAACCGTTTGTTATTTCGAGGGTAAGAAACGTGACTAAAAACCACCATTCTTTCTAACAATAGCTGTTCACAGCACAGTACTTCTTAAAATAACAACTCACCGGCAAAGAAAGAGCTATAGCGTTTGTCCCCGGTTATCTCGAACTCTCAGGGAAGACGGAAAATTTTTTGAGATAATCGGAGTTCGACTTAAGCGAAAATGCTCAAAACTTCATAAATTTAATGTAATTTAAGTTATAATACAACAGTATTAACTTAACTTTATTTTGCATTTAAAGTGAACGTTAACATCGTACATAGCACAGTTTTGAGTTTTGGTCGCATCCACAGCGAAGTCTGAGAATTTAGAAAAAAGAAACTTTGAACACATTACAGATTTAAAGTTGCATTACAATGTAAAAATAGCAGAAACTAAAATAACAGAGCCAAAAGAAATCTTAAAACAAGGTGCAGTCTACTTTCATAACCTTTACTCTTCAAGCAAAACGGATCCCAAAGATCCGAAATTTAAAGATTTTTTCGATCTCCCCAAGGGGAAACTGACAAACGCTCGATAGAGGGACTGTTAATGGAAAAGGATTGTAAGAACGCGCTTGATTGTATGACAAACAGTAAGAGACCAGGAGTAGATGGACTTACAGCAGAATTTTACAAAGCCTTTTAGAAAAAAATTTCACTCCTTCTTTAAACTCCTTAAGTAGCTAGCGCATACAAAAGAACGAACTAATGATAGCTCAAAATTGAGAAATGAACCATTTATTATCGACTGACAGGGAAAAACAAACGCAATTAGGTACGGACCATTAGATATTTCAGGAGGGGGAGGGAGGCAAGTAC
Organism: Parazoanthus swiftii; assembly: GCA_025403585.1. Classification (NCBI taxonomy): domain Eukaryota; kingdom Metazoa; phylum Cnidaria; class Anthozoa; order Zoantharia; family Parazoanthidae; genus Parazoanthus; species Parazoanthus swiftii. The sequence goes on along the minus strand of JAOBYE010221100.1, from coordinate 9,902 downwards.
CTAAAATTCGAGCACAGATCTCACAGGAAAAAAAATCAGCAGATAAATTCCGGTGAAAAAGAAAATCGTGCATAACTTCCTATTTAAAGTCCATCTCCAAAAGGTATTTGCGTCCAAAGGGCAAAAAGATCACAAAGTGAGCACCACTTACTCTGGTTAATTGAAACGCTGGGGAATTCCACACTTCGGCCTGTTGTCACACAACAATCTCGGACAATTTGTGTCACCCACCTTACTTAACCATACCGTATTTACTCGAAGTAAGCGCGCCGCCCTCGAGTGTGCGCCGTCATTAGATAAACGCTGCACCTTGACCCCAGATATCAATAAGTAACGCATCACTCCATTGAAACCCCGCCCTCCGGGACAGGTCAGAAAATTGCTGTGGCACATGTCGGGTACTTTATCGTGATCTGGGATCTACAATATATTCCAAAAAACATATACGTCGATATGCCAATCTTCGGGATGGCATCTAAAAACTGAATGATTTTTGTTCTTAGAAGATTGCGATGGCTGGATCTACTATGACTGGATGTGGGATCGGTATCGACAGGGAGCCGGAGTACAAAAATAGTTGGGGCAGTAACTACACCACCAGGCTTTATATGCTTCGGAGTTGCATCTTCTCCAGATCAGACCTGCTATGAATAATGGTATACAAATAATTCACAGTATGTTCGAAGTAGCTTTTATTGTTCGAAGAGTTTCCGAATTAAAAAAATATCAAGTGAGGATCAACAATGACCATTGGCCAGTCAAGCAAAAATATAATTTTTGTAATCCATTTTCATTCTTTACAGTTTCCATAGTGAGGGCTACTCAAATGCTTGTTTTGTTCATCATTATTTCTGGGAAGAACATATGCATGAAGCAATTAGACTACAGAACCATAACTACAGCGTGACTTCCAACATTGTTATTGAGGAACAATATTGGTAAAAGGTGAGTTTCCAAATCAAGCCTAATAAGTATATTGTTATTGAGCTCCTTGTAATCGCGTGTGTGTGTTTTCACAGGCAAAGTACAAAAAACCGTGACAACAAACACTTAAACCGGGCACTTATTGAGGCAGGGAGCTTTGTGGAACTTTTACATTGCTTGTAAGTAATCAGTCTAAACGAATAGGGAAACACTCTTCCATGTGACTGTTGACGCTAGAACAATTTGCACTTGTCGAAAAAATTTCGTTCAGAAAGAGTGTTTCACGGTAGAAGAGTGAGTTCTTTGATGTATTTTCAATTCTGAAGAGGTGTTGAAACATTTGTCACACTGTTTGCAAGGATAAGATTTCTTGACTCTGTGCAACTTCATATGAGTGGCCAGGTTTCCTGAACGACTGAAAGATTTGTTGCAATGATCACAACGGAAAGGCTTCTCGCCAGTGTGTATCATTTCATGCCTTCGTAAATCACAGGACCTTTTAAAAGACTTTAAGCAGCTGCTGCAATGGTAAGGTTTCTCACCAGTATGTGTTCTCTGATGTATCTTGAGCTCATATGAAACCTTAAAGGACTTTTCACACTGGTCACAATGGTAAGGTTTCTCGTCAGTATGCGATTTTTCATGTCTTCTCAGCTCAGACGAACTTTTAAATGATTTATCACATTGGCCACAGCTGTATGGTTTTTCATCAGTGTGTCTTCTTTTATGTGTTTTCCATTCTGGAGCACTTTTAAACGACTTCTCGCACTGATCACACTTATATAGTTTCTCACCACTGTGTGTTTTTTGATGTCTTGTTAACGCCGAGGAACTTTTAAATGACTTGTCACACTGGTTGCAGTGGTAAGGTCTTTCGCCAGTGTGAGTCCTTTGATGTCTTCTCAAATCACTAGCCCTCTTAAACGGCCTACTACACTCATCACAGAGATGCTGTTTCTCAGGTGCTCGTGATTCCCAGTTATGTGTTAGCTTTGAGTTGGATCTAAAATCTGCATCCCTTTCTTTGGTATTGTCGGGTTCTTCCAATAGTTTACTTTGGTGATTTCCATTCTTACTAACCTGACTTGCTTGATCTTTACCCTCTGAACCGGGCACGTTAACTGACTGCAATTTCAACTCACTACTCTGCTCACAAAGACTGTTACTAGCCGGTTGTTCTTCGGAATGCTTATTAACTGAACCAGATGAGTCCACTGGCATGCTCATCAGTTCACTCTAATCTTGGTCAACAGTAACGGAATAACTTGTGATTGGTTTTTCTGGTTCAACTTGCTCGATTCATCATCTTCTTGGATGAGGATGACTGGTGGCAGCTCTTCACACTATAGTGATTTGATCTAAAAACAAAAAATATAAGATTTCAAAGCAAATGTCTACACCAAACCTTATAATGAAAAGCAAATCGTATCAACCCTTTTGATCAAAACCTGCATAATTATATATTATACAGAGTAAGCCATAATCAGATAAGTAACTGGATGGTACACGAGGAAATGCTCCAGCTTGAAGGCTTACAGATTAGCCCCCAATGCAATACAGAATCACAGATTAGCCACCCCCATATGATACGGGATCACATAAAAATTATTAGCCAACTTCACGCAATATAAGATCAAAGATTAGCAACCCCAATACAAACAAGAACACGTATTAGCTATCTCCATGTAATACAAGGTCACAGATTAGCCAACCTAGCACAAAAAGATCACAGATTATCCAACCCACCCCCTGCAAACAAGAACACAAATTAGCCACTATGATGCAATACAAGATCGCGTTGGATTAGCCACCAACACACATTAGCCACCCCATACAATACATGAACACACATTAGCCACCCTTGGTGTTTGCACATTAAGTTCACTGACGACACAAGCGCTCGAGATTATTCCAAGAAACTCTATAAGCTTGCTTAATTATGTAGCATCGGACATCCATGCCTTCGCACAAACTCATAACATGAAATTAAATCTAGCAAAGTTCCAAGAAATGCTTATCAATTTCTTAATATGCAATACTGTGTTGTTAATCCTATTGTATAATTAAGGTAGCAATGTTATTGAGTGCGTAAACACCTAAGATTCTCGGTGTTATTATGGACAAGGACCTAACATGGAACTGACTATATAAATAAGAAAGCTTGTAAGAAGTTATACTCGCTTATAGTCTTACGTAGAGCCGGCGTTAGCCAAGCTACATTTTGAAGATCTATTTAAGTATAGTATGGTCTGTTTTAGAGTATGCTGCTCCTGTCTGGCAGACTATCCCTGGCTACCTCTCTGACTCTATAGAGCGGATCCAAAAGAGGGCACTTCACATCATTTATCCTGAGGCCAAATCATATGCTCATGCCTTACAGTTAGCTTAATTAGTTATATTGGACATTAGAAGAGATTACTTATGTGATAAATACATGAATCAAATGAAATCAAATGAACATCCTATTCACCATCTGTTACCAAGACCTGTGCACTAATTGAGTCTAAATACAATCTAAGGCACAAAGTGCCAAAGTTTTATCTGTATAATAATGCCACAACAGGTAGGTCAAAAGGAGCTGAAAGTTTTTCCACATTCCGATACTTTCTGTAAATAATGTTATGCATAGCCTTTTAATGTTTACATAGCCTTTGTTTGATTATATATGGTAATAATATACTTGTCATGTAAGAATTACTCATTAATTCAGTTTTTTACTGCAAGAGTTTTAACAACTATTATTATTAGATCATACAATACATAAACACCCCCACACAACACAAGATCACATGTTAGCCACCCCCATGCAGCACAAGAACACATATTAGACACCCCCATACAAGAATACATGTTAGCCACCCCCATCGGCACAAGAACACATATTAGACACCCCCAGCAATACAAGAACACATATTAGCCACCCCCATGCAACACAAGAACACATATTACATGTAGACTCCCCCATGCAACACAAGATCACATATTAGCTACCCCCATACAAATACTTTGCAAGATCACAGATGAGCCACCTCTGTCTACTACTTACGAGATCCCTGATTAGCCACACCTATAAGAATTTCTAACTTTGAACAATGAAGCATTCTTATTTGAGTCTCAAAACATTCTTAAAATGTTCTTAAATTACATGTTGTGCACAATATGATACACCTATGACTAGGAAACACACTACATTTTTAAATTAACAAGCATTGTTTGCAGTTGGTATTTTGTTACACCACATGACATATTGAAACAGTGTAGCTCTTTGTTGGCTAGTTGTTTGAGACAGAATGTGGGTGCAACTGAGCTTAAGTCAATTTGGTTTTAGCAAGGTTGTTAGACACAAAGACAAACTACTGGTGTCACAAGGATTTCACCCCACCCCAGGGATTTGGAACCCCCAAAATTCTTATTATAGGGGTCATAAAATGGTGATAGGTCATTTTGATACAGCCCGGATGGAACATGCCCCAATTCTGTGTGTACAGTAAATGAAATACACTAAATTGTAAACACCATTTTTTTTACAATATGCACAATTACATTTCTTTTTCTCAAAACTTGTTACTATCACTTTTTATCCTTTTTGCTTAAACATTGGCTGTGAAGATAATAATTTTGGGTTGTTTCAGCCGCAAAACCAAATGAATGAATCAAATAATGTGATTACATTTTGCAATTTTTGAAAATTGTTTACCTCTATAAAAGGCGTTTTTGATAACATTGCCTGTGAAGGTGATACTTAAGTGGGGTGTTCAGCCCAAACTCAAAGTGTTGTCTTCTATTCATCAGCGAAGTGTTGCTATTCATCAATCTCATTGTGAATGTTTTACAGATCAAGCATTATTAAATTACAAAGTTTAGCTTCTTCAAACACTGCAATCTAAAGCTTGTTCTTGATATAGCTATTTCTTACAATGGACTTCATCTGCTAAGATGTTACCCCTCAAGTATTATTATTATAAACTTCACAGACGAGACAGACACAATTAATATGCAGACCAGAGAGAATCACTAGCCTCACAAACTTTATTGGTTTATTTAATATATGCTTTCATCAACTGACAAGTCAGTGATTATGTTAACTTGAATCGGCTAGTACCAATTATAAGGCAATTGATACATTTGGCAATATTAAAAAGACACATTAGGCCAAATAAAGATAAATAGTTGGTTAGCATTCCCCCGACCACTGAAAATGCTCCCGACCAAGAAAAAAATTTACTTTTATTTCTTTAAGTTTTCTTTATAAATAATATAATGGTTCCGACCATATCAAGAACAAACACAAGTTTTTTTTAGATCAAGACTGATTGAAGACTGACCTTTTGTTTGACTTGAAAACTGAACTTTTCTGTGATCTACTGGGATATAAATATGCAGAAATAGTCCCTATGAATGACTTTAACTAAAATTCTTAGTTTCTTCACTTGGACAAAGAGTGAAAATCAAATTTTAAAAAATATATAAAGTAAAAATAAAAACCGCCTGCCTGACCATGAACATTTAGCAGAAAGGATGCCAACCAACTATTTTTTTTTTATTTGGCCTTATAACAAAATCAAAACTCACTGTTGCAAAACTGTATTCATGTATATAATGACTAGAAAGTAAGCTCCAGCTTTAGAAAACAGCAGACAAAACTGGCTCTGATTCCCACGAATCGTTTGTCAAATAAATTGCCAAACCACACGTCAAAAGCACTCCTGATAGCTGCGACTAAATACAAGAATATTCTCTTCAAACATGAACTCTGTTATGGGAGAGTGAGATTCCTAAAGGGGGGAGCATGCAGGGAGGGCAAGATTCCTTGGAATTTGGCCCCAGGGGAAGGTGAGATCTCTGGGATACCAGTACAGATACCAGAAATTGCTCATTTATAAAAACAGGTGGAATAACTAAACTTCAACCTGAGTTTTGTTCTGAATATGTTCTTAAAGTTTTGTCCAGTTTCCACCTTGATGTCCTTATCAAAAAGTGCACTTCAAATCCCATCAAAACTCTGCTGAATTCAACAAGTGTGTATTAATGTATAGTGAGAACAAATATTTGCATCGACAGTGCTTATAACTTTTTTTGATATCATACTGCAGATACATCCTAATTTATAAAGGTCTGTCTCAAATCAAGTCAAGCGATCTTGCAAAATATCTCATGCTACCTTGTGCCTTGTGAAGGTATAAATGGGAGACTAGTTTACATTTGATAAAAACTGTCAGTGTTTTTTTTCTTCGTTGGCGAGTAAGCTGAAGATGGGTTTTAATCTGCAAGGGTTTATATGGTATGTTTTTCGCCACGAGGGTTGGTGTAGAGCTTTACAATCTAAACATACCATACCAACCTTTGCTAATCGAAATCTAGTCAAAGAACTACCCTGTGCTCGAAAGTGCCCTGTGTTTAATAGTTTATATAAACTAAGCCCAAAGCGGCACAAGGCAATAATCATATTATGTTTATATAATTTATATTTCCCTCAAAAACAACTAGAAGAAACAAATAATATTAAATGAATGGGTACATGGGATCTGATTTTAAACACGTAGTAGCTCGGTTGTTGTTCTAATTAATTATCATCGTCACAGACCGACTACCGATGGACGATGGAAATACAACCAAAACCAACCAGATCTTGATCATTCTCGCTTTTCTCTGTTTCTCACAAATTACTTTACATATTTCACGTGTTTCATTTAGTTTTTGTCTGTTTCTACTGCAGCCAACAATAAGCTATAACTGATAAGATCAAGATGTGATTCTTACCTGTAGCATCAACCTGATGAGCGTCCGCCATTTTGATCCCTGTCCTTACTCGATCCAGTCTCCGCTCGTAGCCGAAGCGGGGACATTAACATTTCCCACCCATCTACCGTAAAATCTAATTGTAACCTGGAATAATTTTGTCGCGAGAAGATAGCCTTAATTGTGTGACGAACTCACTTGGTAAGGTAAAGGGGGTTGTTCGCTTTCGTTACCTAACTGTGTTTTACAGTTGTCACTCAGTAACTGTGCTCACTTACCTTAGTAGCTTAGTAGGTGGCTCCGCCTAAAACCTTAAATGCACACTGTTTAGAAATCCTACTGATGTTCATTTGCTATTTCAGACTGTCCAACCTCTGAAGCTTGAAAATAGGAAGATTTGTACCATGACCGTCCCCACCATACCATATACCCCCACCTCCCCACCACACAACCCTTGGAAAAAGCTGGACGGGCTAATGGGCCTCTGAAAGACAACTACGGAACGCTGAAGGCAACTTCATTCAACCACGAAACGCACTTGGATTTGAAACAAAACTGAGATCTATTGGCCAATTTCCACATTTTTCACTCAAACCAACTCTTGTTTGTATAATCCAACAAGGGGAAATCATGTATAGACGTGTACGTAATTTATTACTTGAAGGAATATTTGATGATTATATTAAACCAATAAGTCATAGATATAATACTCGCTCCAAAGCTAACAAAAACCTACATATCAGTAAGACAAATACAAATTATGGCAAATTTGACATCAAGTATTCTGCTGCAAAAGTATGCCGAATGATATCCCTCTGGCAATACAAAACAGATCATTGCTCTCAATTTTTAAGAAAGAGTTTAAAAAGTACATGATGTCATCGAAATTTTTTTTGACCGGTACATACTCGATTCACCTCCCTGAGAAGCATGCTCTTTTTCTGTCTTCGCTACTCTATAAATACTAAATCAATTATCTATTTGTTTAAAATACGTTACAATTTTTCTCCGCTCTTTTTGCTATAAAAAATTAAGGTAAGGTGCAGGAACTTGTTAACCCCTTATGGGTTGTTTCCTACACCTTCCACGTGTTGTAGACCAACGATATTCTAGAAGAGAAGTTCTGCTACTCGAGAGTTCAGCGATTTACTTATGACGTTTTAACTGGGGCTTTCTGTTTGTTCAAGTTAGTCCCTCCTGCTGCTCTCTAAACTTTTTACTCAACATTTGAGGTGGATGGGCTTATCTTGAACGTGACTCATAGATTGCATTACTAAGAGACTGAGCATAATATTGGCTCAACTCGCTACAAAATCAACATGCAATTAGAATCACAAAGAAAGGTTTCGGCCTTGTTTACTATGCTTTGAACAAGTTTTGACCTCGCGGTCAAGGTCGAGCTTAATCGAGCTAAAGATCTAATCAAACAGATTAGCTATTTTATCCACAAACATTCTGACTCGATTTTTGAACTTTAAGTATTCGTTACTTCGAAAACTCAATTTCGTAAACAACCTTATTAACTCACTCTGTATTTACACTATTGTATTTCCAATTATTCATGTGTCGATCAAACGCAGTTTTATAATATTCATCACAACACACGTCTATATTACTGAATTGTAATTAAAAATATTGTTTTGTACAAGTGGAAATAAATAAACTGTTAAACTGTAATAACTTCAACGTCAGTTTTCAAACTGTACCTTAAATCGGGGTAATTTGGCAAAACCGGGAGACAGAGAGAATGTACCAAAAATCGGGAGACAATTAAAAATTACTATTCTATTCATCATTATGTGCGGCCAATCCAAAGCCACCCTCACTAAAATAACTATAAAGGTGTCACGTGATGGCATTAGAGGACAGGAAGGACTGATATGAGTTGTTGCTGGTCATTTTCAGAGGTGATGGCGCTTGTCTTCGGAATAGGATGTATTCGCGCCACCTTCTAGGCGACTGAAAAGTGTTTGGCTCACCTGTGTCGTAGCAAGGGGAGGGGCTGGCCGTTTTTTACCCAGGAAATGTGTAAAACTCAGCAAATTGCCAAAATATGAGGAAAACTGGAAATATTTTACTAGTTTCAGACACCCTGATTTTGTCTCACATGGCGTTTGAAACCCATGAAACACGTTTTTAAACACACCAGTGTTCAACTTTTCCCAGGTAAGCATGCTCCCGGAACCCCTGGAAGCTCGCACTTTCGGCTCTCGGTGGTACCCCCCCCCTCCTGAGTTTCCCATGTCTTGCTACTTCCCTGGATACACACAAAGCAGCTCCCTCGTCTATTAATGTGATGACTCGCAAAGCAGGTCTCTCGTTTGCGGTTGCACGAAGCAGGTCTGTCGTCTGTTTTTATGGTGATATACAAAGCAGCTTTGTCGTTTGGTATTATGTTGACTCACAAGCAGCCTTGTTGTCTGTTCTTAATTAGTCGGCACAATGCATCTCTGTTGTTGTGGTGACATATAAAGGAGCCCTGTTGTCTGTTCTTATGGTGACACGCATAGCAGTTTTGTCGCCTGTTGGTGTGGTGAAACACAAAGTAGCTCTGTCGTATATATTAGGTGACGCTTAAAGCAGCTCTATTGTCTATCATTGCAGATAAACACAAAACAGCTATGAGGAGCTTTGTCGACTGTTGTTGTGGATACACACTAAGCAGCTCTCTTCTCTGCTATTGTGATGACTCACAAAGCAGCTCTCTCGTTTTGTTGTTCTGATGGCACAAAAAAGACCCAGCTGTGTCGTTTGCTATTGTAGTGAAACTCAAAGAAACTCTGTCAGCGGTTGTTTTGGTGACACACAAAAGAGCTCTGTTGTTCGTTATTGAGATGGCTCACCAAGCTGCTCTGTTGTCTGTTATTGTGGTTACACACAAATTAAGCAGCTCTGTCGTCTGCTATTGTGGTGACTCATCACGCAGCTCTGTCATTGGTTATTTAGGTGATACACAAAGCAAGTAGCTCTGTTGTCTATTACTGTGGATACCCAATAAGCTGCTGGTAAAAGGAATGTCCTTACATCTGGGATGAGAGCATATCATGATACTAGCTGGTAGAAGGAATGTCCTTACATCTGGGATGAGAGCATATCAAGGTATTAGTGGGTAAAAGGAATGTCCTTAAATCTGGAATGAGAGCATATCATGGTACTAGCTGGTAAAAGGAATGTCCTTACATCTGGGATGAGAGCATATCATGGTACTAGCTGGTAAAAGGAATGTCCTTAGATCTGTG